>VWYI01022864.1:7745-21270 GCA_013399455.1 Anthoscopus minutus
ATCTATTCAAAGAACACCTTTAGAACGTGCTATTTGATACAGCTCTTCTAGGAAAGCATTTTTAATTGCTTGCATTGCTAACACCCCAGTTTAAAGGACATCATGGATATGAGTCGATTACATTTGCAATCCCACAGGAAGCTCTACTGAGAGCATGTGTATCCCTGAACATGGGCATACGATTGGGGTCTCCTACAAAACATTGTTGATTTAAGAAGAGCACAGAAGGACTGACTAGGAGCAAATGACCACACAAAGGCAGAGCAGAGATATTTCACAAACTCTCCCAGCACCCTCCTGCAAGGAACACATGAGGCCATGAAGAAATTGGTACTACCACAGTTCCTCCCTCCATTTCTTGCCCTTCCCTTACTGCCAACACAATGCACTTTAATCCCTCATTTCTGGATCACTTATCCCAAGATTAATGCTGACAGCCCATAACTCCATGTACTGACCAAAACAAAGAAAGAACATTCCGCTTAAGAACATTTCAGTTAAAAAGGCTGTTCCTCTATTGTTCAGCACCTTCCCCACCATATGCTTTATTTTAGAGCAATGTGTACTGTACTTTCTGGGGTATTACGATATTCCTGCATTACATGGCACAAGGAAGTCAGCTAATGGCACAAGCAGCACTCTGTGGGTCTGCAATCCCTTGGTTAAATATTAAATTTTTTGTAATGTCAACAGTTTTTTACACTCACATAACCCAGGAAAAGACTAACTATGGACAAACACTGATGAACTCCAAAAATTAAGCAAATTAAAGAGACTGAGGATGTCTGTGACAATGCAAATGCATGCTTGATGTGTGAGAGAGTAAATGCTCTCTACAGATGAAAAAGCATGCAAACAAACGTCTCCAGCTACCAGCTCAGTTACATTGAGGTTTACACTACATCCTGTGGCAAACTCACTGCCACAAGGTCTAATCAAGCACTTAATTCAGTACTCTGTAGGGATTACGGCATTTGTCAAAACACGTTTCGTGCTGTGGCAGCTGAAAAGTTTTATTACACAGATGTATTTAGTATTTCTCAGAAGTAGTATTTTCAGCTCCCAATCAAGCCATTATGCTGGCTGCACACTACACTCACAAATCTTTCCACTGAGGCTCTGGCATTTTCCCAGAACTGAACGAATGGTTGTGAGCCATTTGTCGGTGTTGGCCTCACAGGGGTATGTCCTCCATCTGCAGTGAAATGCCCATGTTTTCCAGCTCCCGTTCCTATGATAAAATCATTCTCCAATCACCAAACAGACAATGCACTTGACAACTACCTACCAATTCCTAAGGGAGTACAGGAATGGTGAGGAAAAGAGGAAAATATACCCTGGCATCCTCACAGAAACTCAACATCAACAAATTAGAAATTAAAAAAAGGTTTATTACTGTTTTGGTATGACGTAGTGAAGGTAAAGAAATTAAAACAACTTCTCATGCTGGTTACTGGCAAAGAAACTACACCAACTAAAATAAACTCCTTTTCTTCCTTTCCTTTTTTTTTTTAAGTGCTGCTGTGGTTTCAAATAAAAACTAGTACTACCAATGCTGTACAGAAAATATTTGTCTTCACCCACTTTCCCACAATTTGCATTTATTCTATTTCTCTCCTTTGGAATAGTTTCTGTAGTTAAACTTTACTTTCTTTAGCCAGGAGAGCATGATCACAATTTTAAGAGTAAAATCCAGAGCCACCTAAAGAATCTCAGTATTTGTCTAGTCCTTCATTGTTCATGAATATCCCTTTAACAAAATACAACCTCCTATTTTCACTGTAAGCAGTTTCCACTCTATTTAATAGCACCCTGACAACCTATTATACGTGCTCAATGCTCAGTGTAAAAGATAAGGAGCAGATAGGACTATTAGGTCATAAAGACCTAATTCTTCTTGGGTCAAACAATGTGAAATTTCACTCATTTGTTCATGACTTGTATCTGACTGGACAACATCACATTTAAACAGAAATATTATTTAGAAAAACACCCTGCAGACAGCAAATATTTCAGTTTCCTTGGTTCTTTTCATCAACAGTCAAGCCACTAGAACTGTTTGTTACACACTTAAATGCATGGATCCATTTTCCAGACACAGGTTCATATTACACCTGTTAGACTAAAACAACACTCCATCACATGCTCCTAAAATAACCCTTTCAGATTCCCTAAACTAAGATCTCCCTTCTCAAGAATCTTTGACCAATCATTTTCAGCTGTTATAGACAGTTTTTCACCTGTAAAAGCAATGAGAAATGGGATTTGGTACTTAAGAATCAAGTGCAGGAGTGTCTACACATAGGAACCTAACTCAGGAATGACTAAGATATGGGGAAAAGTGCCAATAGGCAAAAAGACTACAATAGGAGGTTTTTTGAGCATCAGCTCATGCTGAGCTGTTCTTTTTTCATCATCTACTACAATCCTGAAAACTTTTGAGTTGCTGCTTTCCAGCCACCAGGCCCTTGTTCTGAAGGCGTGTCTTTATTCCTATAAAACAAATGGATACTTGGCTATATGAAAATATTTTTCATTAGAACAGGTCAAATCTTGCAGAGGTCCAAATCTCACCACACGACTGGCTTACTTTCAAATGCAATTCCAATACTTTTTGTACTTCACAAACATTTCCTTGAGCAATTATTTTAGTTTTAACTTCACAATCATTGATTGAAGCACTAGCTGGAATCTTGCACCAGACTGAGGGGACTAATAGCCCTCCTACAAAAGCCCACATTCAATAAGGGTCCTTCTGTAACAGATTTGACAAAATTTGCTAAGATTTCAATACACTAATATGCTTTGTCATGTTTTGCAATTATTTTTAGAGCAAAAGACATACATATTTTTAGACTACTTTAGAACCAAAGATATATGTATCTTTGCTTTTTGTTGTTTTTTTTTTGGTGCATGTTTTCGTCTAATGTATCTGCATCTTGACTTTTCATTCACTCTTTCTGAATATTAGCAGACAAACAACTTCCTCCTTAGTTATAAGGATTTTTCCAAGATCCAAAATTTAAAAACATTATCAGTGGCCTAAAAATTTCAAAACTCCTTTGCAAATTACTCAGCTCTAGCAATTAATTAAAACAAATTCTATCCCTTCTCAGCATTGCTCAACACCTCTCTCATACGACAAATGCTGTATTGCACCAGCATCAAAAAGGGGTGAAAATAGACCATAAATTTGAATTCTTAGCCCTTAGTCCATCTCTAGCACATAGTGAAGAAACAGAGGACAGGTTTAAAATATAGTCAGCTGTTGATGACATGAACTGATACAGAATACCTAGGAATTTAAGTTTCTTCCAATTCTCTCAAAAGATACATCCCTGTCATTAGGTAAGGATGAAGTTTCTGTATCAGTTACATGAAAATATTCACACATTTCCAGGAATAACACTGACATTACACCTTGCAGGAAGGAGGAGGCAAAAGAGATTATTTCTTTTCAGTCTTCTGAAAATCTACTTGAAATAATGGGTCACTTCAAATATTTTGCTTTTGAAAACAACACAAACTCTGAAGAGAATAAATAATCAACTGATATATCCAACTAGATGCACTTACATCTTCATTCCACTCTTCTGCTGTCCATTCTTCTATTGAATTTTTCCATGCTCCTGTTACAATTGGGGAAAGAAAGAAAACGCGTACAAGTTAAAGGTACAACATTGTGTTTCAATCTTTCTGCTTTCAAGCAATCCTGTTTTCATTATCAGTGGAACACAAATAAAGGAGATGGAGACTGGAAACATATTTGAAAACATGGCTGGAAGCTCTAGGAAACTGTTCTGCAGAATTAAAATTTTGGGACGAAACACCACCACTCCTCCATCCCCCCTGCCCTTAATTTCTAATTTCAGGAATTTTTTAGCCACCATGGTACTGGACTGCATTAGCATGGACGCACATCTGCACCCAGTGATTAATCCCAAACATTGGAAGAAGAAATTCCTCCTATGGGTCCAACAACAGTGAGAGGTCACTCAATCCTCCCAAAGGATCCCCTAGATTCATGCACAAATTCATACAGAACAAAACATAACCACAACACCTGCTCCAATACTCACAATCCTACTTTCAACACATTCAAGACCCAAGCTATTCCTGTGGAGACTACTTTCCAACCTGTTAACTCAGTCCTCAGAGTATAACAACTCCAATTCCTTCACCTGAGAGAGCAATTTATTTTAGAACATTAATTCTTATGATGGTAGCAGGACAGTCTTTAAATTTCCACTGTAGCTAAAACACCTCCTGTAACTTGTGGCAGAATGGATTTGGCAAACACTGGAGCACAGTGCAGCAAGCAGAAACAGGAAAACCACAAAAAACGATTCTATGGAAGCAAAAACCCAACCCCATCTATAGGAAACAGCAGGTACAGACATGCAAGAGTAATAAAGGGACTGAAGGCCTTGACTGCCAGCAGCAGTACAAGGAAGATTATCACAACAACAACTAGAGCCTTTATGTAAACTGTGCAACCAAGAGCAAAGAAAACACCAGCACCAAAGGTAGTGCTGCCAGCAGCTTGGATCAAGCACAAAAGCAAAAGGACTACTGCTTCAATCATGTCCTTTCACTTAATCACGAACTATCTGACACACATTAATCCAGAAACAAGTGCCCCAAAGACAGCATCAAAGCCACCAGGTACCAATGCCAGCATTGCATTGGTGCTTCCTCTTGTAGCCCGTGACACGGCAGTGGGTTTTGGCAGAGGAGGGTCGAGCAGCGCCGGTTCTGCCAGGCCAATGGGCTGACCATGAGGGTTACACAGAGTGCAGGGAAGAGAGGGGGACTACACCTTGGAATCCAAAATTATTTGGCAGGTCCTGAGCAAGGTAGCATCCGCTCTGTGCGGGCTCTGTGGAGCAATATAGAGTTGCCCGAAACATCTCATGCTCACATTTTAGCAAACGGCCCCTAACCAGGGCTGATGCTTTTAAGAATAACCACAGCCTGTAGCAAAACTACTACAATGTCTCAAATTACTAGAGTAATCCACACATTTCGACAGAAATTCTGAGGATGAAAAGCCCAATGAGCAGCAGTTTTTAGAGGAACAGTTGATTTTCTTTTCCTTCCCCAGACCGGCACAGACACCCTTCCCCAATTATTTCTTCTTTGAAGAAAAAATCAAAAGTATTTTCCCTGTTTGCATTTATCTCCCATAAGCCTGTACCAACAACTGTCTCTAGAAGACAAGCCTTGCACTGACACTAGAACACTAAAACAGCTTGGAGTCTGATAAAATAAACACTAAAAGACCTCAGATTCATCAAGCCAGACTCTTGAGTATTTTCCATCACCTTCAGGAGATCAAACCTACTTGGAATAATACTTGTGATGTTTTCCTGACATTCAACTTAAATAATTATCTGTTGTTCCCTTATTGTTATCTTATAAAACTAGTTCTGAGAGTTTACTCTTTTAAATACTGTGAACAGCCTTTATTACTTGATTCAAACTGTCAAGTTTACTAGTGTCATTTACTAACATTCTTCCTTCCCAATTCAATCCTTCCACTCCATTATTTCAGTACTCCTCTTTGCTAAATCCAGTTTTCGAATGTCTTCCTCCTATTGATGAGATTTCTAAATCAGATCTTGCCACAGGCACATTCATTTCTTTTTAATTCAAAATCCATCTTGGCATTACTGCAACTCATGCATCCTCTTCCCAGTCTTTCCCCCAAGTTTTCCAAAGCATCACAATTCAAGAGTTCCCTGTTTTCCATCAAAATTATGCTTTGTTTTCAAGAAGCCTTGTCATACAAGCTTCAACCTAGATGGTTATTTGTGATCCTTTCCTCTTCCTCTTTTTAACAAGTTCAGTTTTAGAAAGCTATAAAGCCAATAAGAATAGAATACATATTTTGATGAATCTTCAGCTGTGTTCCTCCAATTCTCTTCTCTTCCTGTCACACTACTTAATTTTTTACCCTTTTTTTGAATAATCATTGATATTAGCCCCAAAATAAATTTAACTTGGTCTATGCCCAACTTATGTACTAGTTCTTTCCTTCTGGATTTGTACTCTAGAAAGACTTGAAGGTTCCCTTAAAATGTTCCTTCTAACTTTTACAGCAGATATTGGAAAAAAAACCAAACAAACATAAAACCCCCAAAAAACAAAACCCCAAAACACCAGCTTCCTTAGCTGTTCCAACACAACTGTCCCTCTTGAAAGCTTCTCTAATTTATTTTTTATTTCTTGTTATTCTTCAGTTTCAGAGTGATTTAAGGCTGTTCATAATTAAGATAACAAAGGAAGTTTTTCCACTAAACTTATTAAACTCTATCAAAATAGAAATGTTGAGCAAATTGCCAGAACAAAAGGCCATTTTTACAACCAACTTTGTGAAGTGAGCACCTCCAATATAATTTATGTATAATAACTGCTGTGATTTGTGATCATTTTCTCCCATGGCCCTATACATTACAAAAAATGTAAGAGAGGCAATCATGCTGCTGATTTATTCCCTTTTAGAGGAGGACTGGTAATTTTGTTTCTCTTCATCTGCCTCTTCTCTTTGCCTTTCACCGGTACATTATATAAATCAGGATGTAGGAACATGCTGTATTATTTGGAATACAATCAGACTTAAATGTTATGAACTATTAAAGACTTGCCCTTCAGTTTATATTTGAACCAACACGAAATTTTACCTTCACAGAACCAGCTAGCTTTTCTACTGGATTACTCAATGGTGCACCTAGAAATATTATTCAAGTTACCGTCAGGCCTCTGGCATCTGCAACAATTCAGGGCATCTGGTTCTAGAGCACTTTCAGAGTACACATGATGGAAAGTATACTTTGGAAACAAATACTGTATTTATTTTTAATGAAAATATTCATTTCCCCAGCAATGTCTAAAGAGAGAAATACTTAGTAAATAACTCAGAATGTCACAAAGAGTTTATATTTTTATGATGTCTTTAGAAAGTATTTTGATAAGCAAAGATCTTTTTCCAGTTATTTCCTCTTTAATGTAACTGCAGATGAAAGACACTACCTTTCCAAGTAGATAGCATGAGCTAATATTGTTTACCTTCTTTTTAGATTAAATAAGAAATGGGACTGGGTAATGAGGAATAAAGAGAAGGATTTCCTTCCTTGTCCTTCCTGTATAAACTCCTATCTGACATCGATAAAGCCCATTGCAACTTTTATAGTTTTCCATACACATATAATTCCCACATTCAAAACTTTACTTAACTCCCTGTTGGGAACTTAACTGGGTCATTGATTTGTAATTAACAAAACAGCACTATAAATAAATTTAAGGGGGAAAACCTGAGAATTACTATTTGAGATTAACAGGTCAAATCATGCCCAATTTTATGCAACCTACTTCCAGCCCCATACCTTGTCTGCCACTGTCCCCTCTTAGCACTGCTTCCATGTTCCTTCCTAGCAGTCTCCTGCTGTAAAATTACCACTCCAGCTGTAGCTTCCTTTAAAACCCCTCAAGATGCTTTCCATCACAAGGCTGAAAGTGCTACCCACTTGGACAAAACTGATGGTTCAGTTTTAAAGCCTGCTCTTTCTGAAGTGATTCCTTTTGGCCCAGGGACTTATTTCAGAAATTTCTAGAACCTGTCTATAGAAGCAACACAATAAAAGAAAGCATTCTTTAGAGAGACATTTTCCTTTTGTCACTTATTGTGCCTTTTTCATTTGAAAGTATATTAAGATTACCAACAAAAAGGTACTGAACACCCAGCAAGAACATTCACATTTACCTAGGCTACTTTAATTTTCCACCAATCAAATAATTTTGCAGGAACTCCCTCACAATGACACCCACTCATTCATACCTCTAAGGTATTCATTCATCTGACAAGGCCAGGGAAAATTCCCAAATGCCTTCTCACACCTTCTTCCTATAATGCTTCCCAAATTTCCACGCATGCCTTAAACTGTGCTATTGAAGTGCAGTGTGGTTGTTGGTGACATGCATACAGCAAAAATGCGCTTCGCATCCAAACAGAAATTTCACACATAGAAACTTTGGATTTCCGCCACTCTCTGTGACACATTAGGTCTGTTAGAGAGATCTGTTTACCCATTAGAGGGATCTGCTTTCCCACACCAAACTACTCTTACGCCTGGGCAGATTTCCTCCCTTAGGGAACACTAAAGAGATGCCTTAAAGGACAGAGGCTGCTGTAAGAGAGGCACATGGAGGCTACTCTTAGTTAGCAGGGAGGGTCTCAGAGCACTTGAATTCATTTCAGAAGTAATCTACACCCTTACAGCTGCAATCAGTAGTAACAAACCAGTGATTCTCTACCTCTGGTCCAATCTCCTAGTACCTTTCTTGCAGATCTTTCTTTAGTTTACCTTACAGCTTCTGCAAGACTTGTGATAACATACCCTGCCCTTCACTAACAGGTAGCAAACAACAACGTAAGAATACTCAAAGGAATTTTAAAGACATTAGGTATCTTTCTTATTTGAAAAATGAATGTGAGCAAAAACAAAAGGTGTATTTCTTTTTGTGCTATGGTACCAAATAATTTAAAAAGTAATTCCTTAGAAAGATACCATATTTGGCAAGAATGTTCCCATTAACCACAAATACACTCAATGCCACTCTTCCACACTCGTTTAGAAGGCAATCAGAATGACAAGACAGCTGCTTAAAAAGCCTCCTAAACTTTGAGCTTGTTGTTGTCTTCTCTGGTTAAGCGGAAAATGGCTTGTAAGACATACAGAAATCTGCCTCTCAAGTGGCTCACAGCAGAGCTCAACAGAGCACACTCTGCCCTTTAGGATCAACTTCCACACTTGACACAGGAGTTGATGAAAGATCACCTGAGTATGCTTCACCAATGAAGAGATCAGTAGAGTTAACCATCACTGCAGTTACAGAAATTCACTCAGTGGCTCCCAAGTGAGGATAAAAACATATATGACTTTCTCCTAATAAAAGATTTCCTTTGCCTTCACCTCCTGACACAGACCTCAGGAAGCAGTAAGGTATCCTATCACAGATAAGGAGGCCGCTCTCCTCATTTCTGAATCATCATGAGACCACTGCCAAATGGCTGCTTTCCAAACTATGTCAGTCTCTTGCCTTTAGCTGGAAGTGTGTAATTCTCACTTGAAACTTCATACAGAAACATATATCTGCCTCAATCTTCAGACAGGTCAATGACTTTTTGGCTTCAATTCAAGTGCTTACTCATGCTTTAGTTAACTTTTTTCTTCAAAAGTTGCAGATCTTGGAATTCTCCTCCATCCAGAGACTCACATCCTTACATTTCTGCATTGTGCAGCTGGGCTTCCAAAGCCATTCCAGTGTCAATGGGTGAATTCATCCTTGTAAACTTCTTCTTTTCCTTTTCTTCTTAGATTCACACCCCCATTGCCTAGAGCCTGAGAACCAATCAATTCTATGAGGACTTATGCTCTTTAACTACTTTAGGTGAGATCTTAAGCAGTATTAAGATACCTAAACACTTCTTTACATACAAGATTTTTCCAGTGACTCTTCAAATTCCTTCGTCTCTCAAGGGTTTGTTAGTACTGTAACAAAAGAATTGCAAAATGTCTCCATTCTCACCAGAAAGACACTCAGGCTCTGCACAACAGCAGCAGTTAAACTTCAAAATCACCTAGTATCTGTGTCACAAGAGATGTATACAATTTTTCAGAAGTTAATTGAATGCTAACAGAATGGTTATTTTAGCCGCAATTTGCTATAGGTCTTCATTCCAATCCTTCCACTTCTTGAAGCATCTTACCAGTTCCATCATCTGCATCATTCTGACCAGTCTCCCAAATCTCTGATTTTGTCCCAAAGCCATCAGTGGCAGAAGACTCCGTATAGTCTGCAGGATTAAATGTCCTAGAGTTTTGGAAGTTAAGAAACGGAAGAGAATACATGGGTCATTCAATGAGCACAAGTGTCATAATTTTTAGCTGAAGTTGTATTAGATTTAACATCTTGATTTCCACATAAGTTATCTTGACTGCTTTTAGTTTCAAAAAAAAATTCTTCTATGAGCAGACAGAGATAAAAAGGAGGAAAAGAGAAGAAGAGAAAAAAGTGAAGTGACTGGTAAACAAAATTCCTGTGGAGAAACTGAACCAAATCAAATCCTGAAAAACCAGTTAACAGCATCCCTATTCCTCTCAGTATTACAAAGCATTAGTTTATACACACAATGATAAGACTCTCTCAACTGGTAACTTTTTCAGCAGGTGGCTGACTGATAAGTGACCTGGATAATGTCCTTTTAGAGCACCAGTAAGATTATTTCAAAGTGCTCTGCTGACACCAATGCCAAAAATCACAGATGCAGGTAAAAGGTGAAAAAGCATTATTGAAGAAAAACCTCTTTTCAGTTTATCATCTGCAAGCATGAACAAGAAGAATTATTAGAGAAGTAGAACAAGACTCCAGTTCATCATGACATCACTGATGTTGCATGAAGTGTCATTAAAGGCAAACACTGAGTGAAAGTAGTGGAGACTACACTATAACTATAAACCAAGTTATTCCAACAAAATTGACAGCAAACTTTTAAGTTGCTGAGTAACTTTTTCTGAATCTGTTTTAAGGTTCATATGAGTCAAAACAGCTAAAGTGTGAAACCTCAAAAACAGAACAAAGTTTAGAATTCCACTTTCAAGCTTTATATAAGTTCATTGCACGTTATACATTACACTGAAATAAATCTAGTTTTAAATTGACCTAAGACTACCTGTAGCATACAACTTTCAGACTCCAAGGCACAATGTGGCTGCTACTGATAGCAGGTATAGCTCTCCAAGTTTGAGATATTAACACTGAGTAGACATACATTAGGATTCTACAGGTGTGCCTAGTTAGAAACACTGCTTTAAGACAAAGATATTTCATTAATCATCTAAGAGATTTTTCAGTTTTTGCATCCATATTGGTTTATCAAACATACAGCAATATCCATACATACAGTGGCAACATTGTCAATTAGTATTGCCACTGAGTTTGATCCTTGCCAAAAGGATCTCTGTGCTCTACATGTTTCTTACCCCATGCCTTGGGCTGAAAACCTCCTTGCTCCTCTCCCTCTGCCACGTCCAAACCCTAGGAGAAAAAACACCATTTAACAGCAACAGCAGAGGAGCCACCAGTCACTAGTCTGTCACATTAAAGAATGCCACAGTTGAACAAACTACCATAGTTGAAGTTAAATATCATTTACTTCTCAAATTCCCACACAGAATGTGCTTCCCTAGACACTCAAATAAGCCTTGGTTCATCTAAGACCATGCATTTCAGTAGGATCTGCAATGATATGCTGTCTTTTCTGTGTCTCACAAAGTAGTTCCAAATGCCATTAAAAAAAAATCACCCAAAGACTCATCCCAAAGTTGCTATTGCAAACTTATTAGACATTGTTCAGGATTCTGCCTCTACTGTCTCATTCTTGTCTAAGATGCTCTAGAATCTCAACCTCCCTGAGTATCCTAATCTCTCTGCCATTCTTATCTGTGAGGAAAAAGTTGAAATACTCCACTTGTTTCCTTCTCTGACTCAGACCACCTGTCCACCCTCCCATGCTTTTGCCAATCTCTGATCACACATTCCTTCTGCCTCATCCTTCATCATAGTTACTGATAGGAAAATACCCAAATCAAATAACTCAACTTCCTTGTTTCATCCACTAAAATATTCATTTGTTTTAACAAAAACAAGTATTTGTTTCCTCAAATTTTAATCACCTCAGCTTATGAGCTTCTTGATACAATTAATAGGTTAATTTTTGCTCATTGTATATTGTCAACAAGGTGTGAAAATTTTTGTGTTAATTAAGAAATACACAGAGCAAATGTCTACAAAAAGTGTTACCAACTATTTGTTATATGAAATATACTTCTGCATAGGTTTCCTTCCCCACCTTTTCAGAAGTTTTATTTAAGGCTTACCCAGTTCATTCAGGGTTTTTTGAGGAAGGGTAAGAATATTATTTCATATTACAAGAACAGAAGGTGGTAAAGAGCTGCACTCAGAGAACAAAACAATATTTATTCTAATGACAAAATTACGTGGTAATTGTAAGTCACCAAGCAACTGCAAGTTTACCAGAGCACACAAAAATTATAATCCTAAATCACCAAAACTGACGTCCATAGATCAGAATTACCCATGACAGTCTGCTCAAAGTTGAATCAGAATTACTCCTTACTTTCAGGAGACCACTCAAACTTAGCAGGAGCAGTACCTCCAGGACATGGTAACACCAGTTTATGAAGGTTGTACTTTAACGACTTTCTGTTTCCCACTTTCACCACTCCTTACTCCCCTTACTACCGTTAACTGTTGAAATGTTAAAATGATATTTCTGGACCTACTTTTTCAACACTTCTTAGAAGCATCAAAGTAGATGAAAGATTCCCATCCGGCAACACATAGCATTTTGCTGGGACAAGAACAGAGAATATCTTAAGTCTGACACTGACCAGTACTGTTATCTCTACATTGGTTTTCCCTCTTCTCTTTTCACAACCAGTTGGAGAGAAGGCAGACAGAGGTCAGGAAACAAGCAACAACTGCTGCTACCTAGCATTTGTTACCCTTCTTCACTGAGCCTGTGTGCTCTTAGTCATAAAGAACAGTGCCCCAAACTCTGCTGTACCAAACTGCCTCCAACTTGGCTGCTGAACCTTGTTGTTCAGCCTACCCACTCTACTGCTATCCTCTGCCAAAGTCAGAGCACTTTGGATTACCTTTCTGCCCAGTTAGGAGTAAAACCAGCTACACAAGTTTACCTGGGGTCATGGTATAAAATTACTTTTAATTGCTATCAATAGAACATTAAACACCATTTACAGAAACTGCGCAGAAGCAAGACCAACAGTTTTCTGACAGCCTGAGGTACAAGTCCAACTGGGAGCTGTGAAACAGTCAGTCAGAAACAGTTTTGAGCGTGACAGACATCAGGTACAGAGAGGTAACTGAAATAGCTGTCATGAAAGAAGAGGTAAATTTTAGAAGAGGAGGTAAGTCACCCAAATATCTCAACTGCAAAAGCCTGAAGGAACAACCTTAGCACACAGAAGAGAAGGTGATGTTTCAGCAAGCCAGGCATACATAGATATGTTCCCATAATGGGTGTAATAAACTACTGACTGAAAATATCAATCAGCAACAGTTTTAAACATTGCAAAAAAGAAGACTGCTATTCCTGAAGTTCTGTGCCCAGTCTTAGACTATTAGCTAGCAAAGCATTTTTGATACCAGATCACTTTGAAAGATGATATTGAACTTGAATTTCAAGTGGATTTCTTTAACTTCTTAACACTGTGTCTGTGCTTTCTGTCAAAACTGGAATTAAGTTTTATCAACAAATGCAAAAAAACTCTTTCTGATGAAGGCAAAAGGGAGTACCAAACCAAAACACTAAATTCTAAGTTAGAAAACACGCAAAAAATTAACTCAAAGTATAGGAAAGTGAATGCTCACCACTGCAATACCACCTAATTCAAATGCAGAATCTCATATATCATGGTCA
>VWYI01022867.1:987-22766 GCA_013399455.1 Anthoscopus minutus
TAAATCTTATGATTCTATCTAATAAAATAAACTAACAGAAAAGAGGGTGAAGGGAGAACATCAGGAAATGATCCTATAATCTGATTTAAACTTCAGTGTGAATTGACATTAAAAAATTGTTTAGTCCATTTTTTTCTAAATGCATGGTCTTTAAAACAGCAAAAATCAGAGGAGTGAAAAAGAAATTTTGCAGATGCAGGTCCAACCGTCTACTGGAAGCCATTACACTAATCCAACCATCATACTGGAAGCATAAAATTAACATCAAGGAGTTTGCTGAATATCTCTGGTTTTATGACTTAATACGCTCCATTAAATGATGCAGATAAATATCTAGTTTTCATCTCTCTGAAGATTAAGTCATTTACCTCAGTTATGTAGTCAGAAATGCAGTCTCTTTACTAGTTATGTTGCAATAAAAATAAGTTATACTGCACTAAAATGTGAAACTATTTGCGAGCATTACATATGAGAGTTCATATAAATAGCTGGTAAAATTCACATAGAAAAATGTTTGGTTTGGTCATTGGAAAATTACTTTTCAAGTAATATATGTTCAAATGTAAATGAAGAAGAAAATACATAAAAAGAAATTATTTTGAAAAGCTGGAAAAAATACAAAACCATCTAAAGATTTAGGAACTTCTGCAGTTATTTATAGCCTTGAATAAAAGTTACATTTATGAGATTATTTTTGAAATGTCATTGCTCTTCACTTTGCATACTCTTGTACCCAGAAGCTATGGATTCATGTAAATTGTTAATTGTTTGTATGCTTAGAAATGTGCTGTTATATGCTCTCTTTTTTTTTCTGCGGTGTTGAGAACACAAATGAATAGCGGTAATCAGCTCTA
This sequence comes from Anthoscopus minutus, assembly GCA_013399455.1. NCBI lineage: Eukaryota > Metazoa > Chordata > Aves > Passeriformes > Paridae > Anthoscopus > Anthoscopus minutus. The sequence continues at coordinate 1,842 of VWYI01022867.1, forward strand.
TCTAGTCATTTAGCCCGCCACACTTATAAAACTAAATGAATTAATTTAAACCATGTTGAAGACATAATTTATTGAACTGTGATAATTGCCTCAGGTAATTTCACTGTATTTTATCATGAAAAGAAGACTTTTAAATGGTTTTTTTTTCCTTACTTTAGAAAAGCATTTCTTTAAGAACTATTTTTAGCCATGCCAGTATTTTCTGATCTTTTTGGAAAGGAATAGGTAGCCTTGAATCCTAAAGGCAGATATAGGATGTAAAACATCTATACTCTGTATATTTTGAGGTATATATATTGGCATGCACAAAACAAAAAAACATTTCTAAATGAGAGTAAACAATATTCAATTCTCCAACACATATTGTGACACAAATTATTCTTTGTTGTTGAGCCATGCATGCCAGTGCTGTTAACTGGAAATTCAGGAAATAAGAGAATGTAAGCTTACAGAGGAACGACACAGATCCTCCCAGTTTCAATAAGTTTCTAGCAAATAATTTATAGCAAAGCATTCCTTGGATGTTGTTTATGAGAGTATATTTAACTGTCACAGGAATATGATGAACTTCAGGTTTATCTTAGAGATAAGAATACTTATTTTTTAATGCATTGCTGAAAAGATTCTCTTTGCCTAATTGGGGGTATCCTAATTTTAGTTTTAAATTTCATAATAAAAAAAATTAGATTTGGCAAAAAAACATGAAAGGAAAACTCCTTTGTTTCTTGATCAAAAAGGCAGAGCCTGTACTGAGTCTGAATGTAACTAATTTAATAAGAAAAAAGAAAATTCTTTGAAATGGTATTTCAAAGCCCTTTCAAGGAAAAGGAGTTTAATAGTTTCAGAGGTGAAAGTAAATGGTAATTCCCATTTTTTACTATATTTATAGAAAAGAACCTGGCCTAACTCAAATCTTTGAAATCACATTTAGATAATATCTCAAACAATAAATATATGTTCTGCTATAACTTTGGGGTTTTGCTGTTCCACTTTTTCTTTTGCATTCCTTCCACTCTCCAGCAACAGTGTAGCTGAAGAAGAAAACCAGTGTGGGGGAAAGGAGAACACCCCTTGCCACAAACCCCTGTGAAGAGAAAAACTTACACAAGTTTTATAACAAAGCCTATAGTTAGTTTTAATAACTAGCTTTTTTTTTAATAACTAATGCAGCTTTACTGATTTCCTTCCATCCCAGCCAGCAGGCAACCTGTCTCCCTTTTATCCCATTGCTGGCAACAGAAAGATGAAGAACAAGCCAGTGACATTTTGTTTGATGCCAGTGGCGCCCAGTCAGTGGTGGGACTTTCACTCCTTGAGGCATGACACCACCTGAATAGCAGGAGGAGGTGTGGCTTGTGATGCTCTTTTTGTTTTGAAAGCTGAGTATCAGTCATATGTTGCTTAGCACCCTGGTTTATGATGATGAATCTATTCAATCTTTAATGTACTTTTTTGCTATTTGTAAAAGAGTTTTGGCAAAGCCTTGATGAATCTTTTATGCAGCTGCGTGTTCCAATATAAATTCTGTTAATATGCCTAAAATAGCAAGGATTTATTACTGGACATGATACACTTCTTGTGCAGCTCAAAATTTTGCTTTGTGTAAATCTTGACGCTCATTTTGGTTTCTCTTTCTGTCTTTTCATCTCGTCCTGACAGGTGTGTGCCCAATCACTGTGAACATGATGGGAAATGCACCCAGACCTGGGACAGCTTCAAGTGCACTTGTGATGGAACAAATTACAGTGGTGCCACTTGTCATAACTGTAAGCTACCCTGCAGTTTCAAAATGTCAATGGTGTAGGCAAGCCTCTCATGTCTTTTTGTTGAGATAAAAAAAAATCCTACTTCCTTTCTGGTTGTTAAAGATCCTCAAGCCTCTTTTGGAAGAAGGTGGTGGCTTTATCACCTTCTACATTACCTGCATCATGATGTGTTTATACAGCACTGTCCTGCACCATGCTCCACACAAAAGAAGTTCAACAGCAGCTGGGTGTACTGAGCAAACACATCCTCAGCAATTGCACACAAGATAGTTTCAAATGAAAACAGTGAATCTGCCCTAAACTGTTGGGGAGAGCTGCTGACTGCTGCTTGAGATGCTGGTTCAGGTTGTTAATCCCAAAGGGTGTTTATACTCTGATTATCAGCCATCTTAAAATCTAATTATTTGCTCTGTGGTTATGAGTTTCTGAAATAAGAATATTTCCTATGAGCTCCACATGCCCTACACTATAAAAGCACAGAAAGAAGAAAGGTACTCTTGCCCTTTTTTAGGTCCTGAACTATGCATGCTGAGTCAGTGGCGTGCATCTTCTGTTCCTCCCCTCATTTGCTAAAAAAGTGGGATTTTCATCTGCAAAAATACCTAGGACACAGAGAAAATATATACAGTCCTTACTTCTACAGTGAACTACAGTTCACTTCTTCCTTTTGCCAACAATCTCATAATATTAAGAAGAGAGTAAATAGGCTTTTGAACAGGCGATCAGTTGAAATTGAAGCCAGTATTTATAGAGATACAAATTTAGATTACTTTACTATTTACCTAAAATACAGCTATATATTATTTTACAAAGATTACTGCAGATTATTTTCAGTTTTAACCGAAAATCCCAAACCAATGAGAAAATTTATGACCATTCACAATTGTCTGGATTAAAACAAAAACTTAATTTATGGTTAAAGATTATATAAGTGTAAGATGGGATATATTTTATCCCCTATTGATACACTGTGTGAAAATGTTCTCTGTGATCTGGCTATTGAAACCATAAAATTGTAAGAGTTAAATAGCAGAATAATTTTGATTAAAGAGAAATATTTAAGGTACAAATGCCTGTAGCAGAGATTGCACGACAGCCCTTTTTCCACCAAGAGGGAACGTGCACAGCGATGAAAGGTTGCTTCTAATCTTAGGAAAGAAAACAGAATTTGTGTCTGTTTAACAGATACAAATCTTAAATTATATTTAAGATATAATAGCCAAACATAGTTAAGCTTTCTTCTTGAGTTCCAAAGAGAAGTAGGAAGGACAAATGGATGCCATCACTTTTCTGAAATCACATTTATTACAAAGGGAAGAAATAATAATCCAAGGAGATGTGACATTTTTCTTAATAAGATGTTCACCTGTCTTTTATGGATAAAACAGTGCAATAAGGCAAGTAAAAGGCATTCCTGAACTGCAGTACCAAAAGAGGAATTTGGACTACATTGTCCTGTCTTTATGGTGTGGATAAAGTGTATGGGATTATGTACACTATCCAGGTCATTTGGAGATGCGTTGTTCAAGAATTTTTACTTTTCTAGCTCAGGCAAATTTTCTAACTTGGATGTGTAAGGTTTAGTTTTGTTACTTTTTTCCCATTTAAAGAATATAAATTTTGGTTTTACCATGTGCTGCTATACTTTAGAAGTCTTCTTTCTTACAAAACAAAGTTGAACAGAAAGTTATTCACTTGATAGATATCCCATCAGAATGTGTGAAATCCTATGCCTTTCTAGAGTATTGAAGTTAATGGCACAAAAATGAGCAAAAAATAAAAAAAATTCAGCATCAAGATCCAGGCTGAGACAACCTTAACTCTTCCTTTATGGAGCAGGCAGTAGCTGTCAGATTTTGCAGGAGCATGTTCCAGATACGGCTGCAAATAATGAAGGGATTTGTTGAAGCTTGCCAGATGTTGTAGTCATGCTGTCCTGCAGCTCTGCTGTGCTGATGCTGACCCTACTGTCCTCTCCTACTTGTGCAATGTGTATGTGTATATTCAGACAAACATAGTGTGCTGCCTTTTGCTTTTGAATTCTGAAGTCTGTGGCAGTAGCCGGAGAAAAGATATGCTGGGGAAGGAGGGAAGTTGGAACGATAACTGCTGTGTGGTATAAAAATAGCTGTAAGCAATTTTAAACAGCATTGCAGATTGCATGAAAAATATAGCAGATGTCATGATTCTGTGGAGCTGGAAAGTATTTAAGTGCAGATAGTACTTGTTCATTGCCATTTTACTTAAAGATAATATTATTTTACAAAGCAAATTGCATTATATGCCACAGTAAAATATGTTTTTCTTTTCTCAATGTATATTTTTGTGGAGCGTGTAACAGAATTTCTCTAAGAGGTTGAAGTCAAGACTATGTTAGTGGGGATTGTAACTCTGTAGTTGATGATTTTAATGAGATTCAGTTATATTGAACTAAAAGGAACAAGATAATTCTGTGTTACTGAAGGGTTTTTTTCAGTGAATTGATTTTGCTTTGGTCAGGTAATTCAACAATTTCCTAAGCTTTTGACCTGAAACAAGGCAAATCTTTGCAGCCTTGACTGGATTTCAGATTGCAGTTTTTGTTTCCTTTGAAGCTGAAACTCAAAGACAAACTCAAGGGATGAATTCCTTGAAGTGAAATAGAGAAAAAGGTTTGCATTAAAACCTTATGAATCAAAATTACTTTGTTTCACACAGGTCTGGCTATAATATATCATATGATAGTGGAAACAAGATAGTCTAGAGATATGGAAAAATATGTATTCTGGGGGCCAGACATAGTGGGGAATATAAAGCAGAAATAAATATCTAGAGAAAAAAGTTCCAAATAAATAAATCTGAAATAAAAACTTTAATTCTCATTATTTCTCCAACCGTGTAAATCAATTACACTTGTTCTTTATTTTAAGATTATGAAATAATTTCCTTTTTGGAATATGACACTCTTACAGGAAGGTTCTTCACCTTTCAGAGATACACCAGAATCTCTAAGCTCTGTGTCCACTATCTCGTTATTTCTCAGTGGCTTAAGCTGTCATTCAGATGAAATGATAATTTTTTCATCCAGCTACAGCTGGGTCCCTGGAGCCCAATGGCAAATTAACCAAAAGTACTGGAAAATTGTACTTCTCATTGCATGTTAAATACTTTAGGTATCTACCAGATTTCTTTCAGCTTAGGGATATTCATGCCCTACGAAATGCTGTGGCCTGGCAAATATCAGACTAGAGCATTGATTTTACCATTAGGCAAGACTGAATGATAAATTAATGTATTTACTCAAAAATAATGATTTACAGTGATGTAATATTTACAAAATTATTTAAAAATTAATTAAGTTATAATTAACAGCAAGTATCATCCTTACTAGCTTTATTGTATCATCTATATTTTAAGCCCTGACTAATTAATTTTGCAGCCTACCAAAGGCTGGCTTGCTCATGCAGAGATCTTAGAGCAATACTTTTCTAGAGTTTATTAGTAAGTAGTTCCTGAAACCTTTTGAACAGGAGCTCATTTTCCTGATTGCTTTTCATCTCCATCACTTTGCACCAGTTTATTAATCTAGTTTTATGTTCTAATATTCTTCCTGCTGTTTACAGCTTCTTTAAAACAGGGTGGTATAATTTTTAAAACTGTGTATTGGGATAACTAATGATTATCCAAGGGTTTTTTTCTGAGGTTTTTTTAATAATATAGATCAAAGCACACTTTCTCTAGAATCTGTATTTAAGATAAACACAAGAAAGGACATACAGAGTTTACCATGATGATGATGTATATACCTTCCACTTCCTGCATAAACTTCACTAGATTTAGGAAAAAGCCAGCAGCACCTTATTTGATGATATTTGCCTTCGCCTAATGATTTTCAGTAACAAAAATATTCAATTTGCACTTAAATTATTAATCTTAATGGCCATATAATCATAGAATGGTTTGGATTGGAAGAGACCATAAAAGTCATCTAGTTCCACTCCCCGTGCCATGGACAAGGCCACCTTTTGTCAGACCAGGTTGCTCAGAGCTCCTTCCAGCCTGGCCTTGAACACCTGCAGAGATGGGACATCCACAGCTTCTCTGGGTAACCTTTTCCACTATCTTACAACCCTCACATAAGTAAAGAATTTCTTCCTAATATCCAATCTAAGCCTGCCCTCTTTCAGTTTAAAAACATTCCCCCTTTTCTTAATACTACATGCTCTTGTAAAAAGTCCCTCTCCAGCTCCCTCATAGGCTCCTTTGGGGACTGGATGTTGCTATAAAATCTCTCCAGAGCATTCTCTCATGAAAGACAAGTTCTTCTTCAAGTTGGTTTTCTTTTATTTCACCTTCAAACACTGCCCTTTCTTTTACAGCTGCACAGATTCCTTCAAGAATATCAGACAGGAAAAGGTTTTCTTAAATCCTTCAGTTAGTCCATAGGAGGGAGTAGCATCCAGATAACATCTGTTGACTGTGAGCTCTGTAAGAAAGTAGGAGAGATACAACTTTACATGCTCCTGTCCCTAGAGGAGGCACTCTTCATTGCATCAGAATATACAGAGCATGCAATTTTGTTGAGAAAAAACATTCGGGATTTTTACATTTTTAGAATTGGTGGTTTGCTGTAAGTTTTTTCAAAAAGAATATTGGAAACAACGTTTCCATATAAGGGAACTTGACCTCTGCATTCTGTCTTCTCACAGCTTGCTGAATAAATGTTACTCTATATTTTGGAACCTCATTCAAAGCTAATGATGAATAAAACTTCTCTTGAAATGATAAGTGTATTAAATGTCACTGGAGTCTAATGGGCATTGATATTTTTCCAAAGAACGTTGACTATCCACCTAAAACAAAATATTGCTTTAATAATGAGTTTAATATTTTATTAGAGTAAGAAACATTGCAGAAGCTGTGATAAATCTCATTACTGGCTGTTGTCAAAATTAATGGCAACACAAATTAATCTGATCTTAAGCAAGACTTCCTTCAGTTAGTTTCTAGTATCTGATTTTCTGTATTTCTGTAAACAGGAAAGCAAACAGAACACTGGACTTTATACATTTAGAGTCCAGATAGGAAAGAAGGTCATGACAGTGGTGTTGTCCTGTCAGCAATTTGGGAAATAGTGAAAAAACAAATGCATATTTTGGAAAAATAATGCATTTTTAAAATGCATTTTTAAAACTTCCATCAGGAAAAAGAAAAAAAATAAACTGCATAATTTTTCTAGTAATTTCAAACAAGAAGATCATGGGTTTCCATTTCACTGGAGGCTGGAGGAATTATGAGAATAACATTGTTATCTTTGTGATAGTAAACTGATTTATTAGAAAAAGCAGATACCTTGCAGTTTCACAAGCATATTAAAGCATTATTTTATAGGAAAAATACAATAAATACTTCCGTGGTCAGAAAATGTGATACATAAGATATTCTTGTGAAAGGATGTCCTTCTACAAAGACAGGAAGAATGTTGCTTTTTAATACGCCTGAAGTGGAAGATACAGCCCAGTCAGAAATGCCCTATATTTTGAGAAGGCTTGGCATAAAACTATCTCCTCTTCAGTTGTCCTGTGTTACAAACTATCACCTCAAAATTTCTGAATCTTTGCCAGTGAGGCTGCATGTTTCAGTTATTTAGTTGAACAGGATTTTGAGTAAACAAATCTTGGATTCCAGAATTGGCCCTTTTGCAGAAAGCAGAATAGTGATACATGCTACAGATTTGTGGATGTGCAAGTAACTGATTTTAGTGAGATTTAATACAAGTCTTGTATCCATATGACTGAGCAGATCACACAAGCCTGAATGATTTTCCAGCAGCAAATGACGAATTTCCATTAGCAAACTTGTAGAAACACCAGACAACAATAGAACAGAACAAAAACATACAATACATACAAACATATGAAACAACAGAACATTCTGGGCTGAGTTTCTGAAGCAGAAAGCTGACATTTAAGGCATGTAGTGGGACTCCACAATGCTGATTAGACTTGTTCATGGCAGATAGATTGCTTGAATTATGTGAAAGGAAGAAGGAAAAATAATACTGGGAAGCCAAACTGCTTACTTTTAAGAACATGAAAGAGGAGTTTTCAGTAGGGCAAAATCTGAGTTGCTCCTATTCCCCCCTCCTCAAGTACTGGGCATGATTTTCCTCATTTGGGCTGAGGGAGGGCATGAGCTGTGTGATGCAGTGATGGGAATGAGGAGCTTTGTAGGGAGGGGAACTGTGAAGTTATTTTGCAGAATGTGGTGTTGGAGAAATGACAGGACTTATTTTGACGGGGTTGCTTGGTTTGGGGAGACTGGGGCTAGAGGAAATATTTATGAAATTAACACTGGGCTCAGTGATGAGAAAAGGGTTATCAGCCCTTCTAGCATTGATATTAGACTGTTTTGTACTACATGCTGTAAGAAAAGAGAATATAGTTCTTCACCCTACCACCTCATCCTCTTGTGAGCTGGTGTTTGAGTGTCCCTATCAAAGCCTATGGTTTTTTGAATTGCTCCTTTGAGCAATTCCTTTGAGTTCCTGATTTGAGACTTACTTGAGGCCAGAGTCTAAGTGGTTTCCAGGAGGTGAGTAATTCCATATTCAAACTCAACAGTACAGATGTGTGAGCAATGCTGATCTTGGAGAAATAGGGGATGGAAAATAAGCTACAATCTCTGAAATCTCTAGAAAGAGGCTTTTGTTTTCTTCTGCTCACAGTATCCCGAGAAAAACCACTTTCAGCTACTGACTTCTCTGCCAGTTATGTTACTATCAGTTTATTTTTCTCATCTTCTGCGCACTCTGTATCTGAAGTAATCAAATGTTCAAATTTGATACATGCTCTGCAAAACCTCATTCCTCAGGTGTTTGTTTCCTTTGAGAATAGAGATTCTCAAAGACTATTTATAAAGACTTGTTTACAGTGGTTTATTTAAAAGGTTCGTATAATCTATATGCTACCTTTCTAAAGCAGATAATCTTTTTTCAATAATGCTTTTCAAAGAAACTGTCATCATAATTTATAATTGTCCTTGTGGATTTATATTTTATTTATTACATGTTTTCAAAGGATTTAACATAATGCATGTCTTTTCAAATGTAGAAGACTTTATTAAATTACCTTTTTTTATTAAAATGTAGTTTGAAAACAGGACTGAAGTTGTTGGTTTAGTCTTCTTTAGTAATTTTTCACATGTAACATTTATATGTTAGCCCAAAATTGTTGTGTTTTTCATCTATTCCTGCAAAACTGAAAAAGACAAGATTTTTACTCCGATAATTTTTATTTTTTTAGTTTGGGACGTTTCAAGTTTTTCCTTTTGAGCTCTAATATTCATTTAAAAATCAGATTGTTCTTAGTTTCAGTGTTATAAACTATAGTTCTACTACTAATTTATTATCAGCTGAGCTGAGAGTTGCTCTTCACCAGGTGTTTATGAAATGCAGAATGTGTAATAAATTGGTAGCAATTTGCATTTTTATTGTAAGTAAATGAATGTGGTATTTGTTCGGGCCAGAAAGGGCTGCGGTTCCAATATGTACAATAGCACCTGGAGTATCTGGTGAAGGTAAAGTGGAGAAAATTTACATTAGGATGCAAAGCGGAATATGAATAATCAACCAGCAATAATTATGCTTAAATTAAAAAATCAGCTGGAAATAACTCTACCGGGTGAAGTTTGAGAGAACTTGTAAGGGTTCAAACTGGACTTCAGGTTTTAGCTGCTTGTATAGTGGAGGTGTTTATTTCTAGCTCTACGTTAGAATCAAATGTCGTGAGTTTTGAGGCTAAATTTCTACCAGGTGGAAGAACAGTATGAATTCAGGGTCTAGCTCAGAGCATTTTCTTAATTCAGTTGTAGCTAACTCCTGTAAAACTCCCTAAGTAACATTTCTGAATTGCAGGAATGTTAAAATTTTGTTAAAATATTGTTAAAACTTTTGGAAAAACTTGGATATTACCTGAGTTTTTTGCAGGCTACTGTAACTGTTCTCTATTGTTGTTCACAGTACACAACCCAATATTGTTTCCAAGGGACAGTTAAAAGAGAACATGTAATTAACAGTAGATAACTTTAAAGCAGCTCATTTATACCATAAAATCAAAGCCAGAATTAATTCATAGCCTGAAAAGAACTCTGCAAATAAAGACTTCAAAATTAATTAGCTTTTTCTTAAACTTTTCCATTAAGACAATCTAACATATTGCATACTTCACTGTTAATGCTTTTTTGCAATTAAAGTTTTTTAAGGTGCTTATATTAAAATCCCATTGACAGCCATTAGACAGAAAAAACATGTTTTGAAGTCACTCTAATCCTATTTTCTCAGATGTGAGAGAATGAAGTTTATGCAAATATCAACTGTTAAAGATGTACCATAATCAAAGCAATGAGAATTTCTTCATATATGCATGCAGATATATTTTCATCTGTCCACATGAAATTGTTCGTTAAAAAGTTTTTTAACAATTCAAAACAGAGGAACATAATGGGTATAATTAGTCTTGCTATTAAAAGACACTATGCACCAATAGAAAACCAGACATTATCCAGGGTTTGTAGCATTTTTATGTACATCATCTAGTGCAGAAAGGGTTGATAAATTCTACCTTTACAATGAATTTTCCAATGTATTGAAAGCTATATGATCAATCTAATAGGACTGTGGATTGAGGAAAAAAATTAATTAAATGGAGTGAAACCCCGAGATACTTGTGCATTCCACACAAGATTTTGTTTTAATAACTAATATAGCAATGTTTATAAGAGAAAATATATGGCTCCTGCAGTAAATAAGAATAAAGAATAATTATTGTCAGCTCTCTTATGAGACCTCCATGTGAATGATATATGTTCCAGATGGTGGGGGTTCTCATTCAGTTTGGTTCCAGTGTATGGACACTACCTTTCTTGAACATCATTTTAATATTTCTTTCACTATTTTGCAGTATAAACATATTGCATCTGTATTTGCCTTCCTTGGGAATCAAATTACTACATTAACCATTTTCATTCAGGGATAAGAAATGTTATGCTTCATTGTAGTTTTAGTCTGGAGGGGTTTGGAGTTTTATTCACCTTCCAACTGTGCTGTCATTTAAATGGGAGATAAAGCAGGCAAAGTTTTAGGGCCAAAATCTATTAGCAAATGTAGATGCTCAGTATCAGTCATGATCTATAACTATCGCTTTAAAATTTTATCTTAGGTAGGACAGCCAATAGTTATCTTGGCTGTACAAGTCTCTTAGCAGAAGTAATGACAGGATACTGGAATTCTTTTAACATTTTACTGAAGCCAGAGGAAACAAATAATGTTACATAGATTTACAAAACCATTGAAATCACTATTGTTTTGTAAATACAAATACAGTTCATTAATATTGCTAAAACTACTGAAATGTGTTGACTTGGTTTATAGTTTCTCATTTTCTCAGTAGAAGCCTTAAGTATACTACTGACACATACTCAACTGTATATCTAGCAGAATTCATTTTATTTTACTGGATGCATAGCCTTTCTTTAACTCTCATCTTGCAATATCCCTATGCAGCTTTTACACCAGCTTATTCATCCCATCCCTATTCCCTTATTGCCTAACCACTTGTGTATAAAACTCAAAATTTACTTGTGTCCGTGGTTGCTGTAATTTATATGCTATGTTTTCAGTATACTTTTAGGTTCAGAAGGCACTAATAGATGTTCTAAAACAGAGAGGAAACAATAATATGCTCTTTGCAGCTACCTTCCTTTTTTCTTTGTATTTTCCACTGCTACTTCAGAGCACTACAAATATCACTTCATTTCTCAGATTCATGCTCAGGTTAACCGAGCTACATCTTTCTGAAATTCTTAACAACGCCTCTCCTTTTCAAGCTCTCTTCTTTTCCCCCATTTTAAGATTTCTCCATTTCTTTGTGCTTTCCTATCAGCCTCAGTACTTTGTTTCCTCCTTTCATCATTCTTTCTTTAATCATTTCTCTGATTATTTTCCTCCTCTATTAGTCTTCACAGTCACATAGTGTGCACACAGGAGTGCCATGCCCAGGAAATATTCGGAAATGAATTTAACAAGAAAGCAGAATAGACTGTACTGATTAGATGCAGGACACAATCAGGCAAGTATACTTACCACACCACTATTTATACTTACACCTTTTATTTCCTGCATTCTTTGCCTCCTCCAAAATGTCTAGCCCTCAGCATTTTCCTACCTTCAGTTCTATCCCTACATATCCTGTGAGTCTTGTGCAATTCTGAGCTGCATTTTCCATACATCCCATGATGCATCACCCTCTAAGGCAGAAACTCCCTTGGTCTGAAAGGCTTTGGGGAGAGCTGCTACCAGTGGCTCACAGTGATGGGGGTGGTGGGCTCCATGCCCACACACTGGAGCTGAGGCTGTGCTGTGACAGCCCCAGACACGTTGGTTGTCACTTGAGTGCATCCTTGATTTGAGTCAGATGGGCTTGAGTGCTTTGATGGCTCCTGTGGTGGGTGTGGGAGCAGCCTGGCAGGGTGTTATCTGGCTTCTGCCCTGCTGTTGGTTCTCTGAGATCCTCTGTAGGTGTGCAGATGGGGATTTTTTCTCAGAACTTGACACTTCCTCTATATTCTCATCCCCTTAGTAAATAGTCTAAATTAATACTCTACAGCACTGCTGTTGAAACAGATACTGACAAAATAGAGTGTGCCAACCAGGGCAGCCCCCAAGGTACCCATCTAACATCTTACTAATTTCACAGCTCATCCATTATGTGAAAAAGATGTAAAAGTGATTTCTAGGAAGTTGCCAGGATGCAGTCATTCCCATTTGAAAGCATCAGAGAGAAAGCATGAAAAAAAGGGGATGTGGAGCAGATGTTTCTGTTGATATTTTTTTGTCAGTTAAAAAGGTTGAATTCTGTTGGCAGCGCAAGTTGCTTAGTGATTAATGGAAATGACAAACACGATGCATTCCTTCTAAATTGGTGTCATGTTGATAGAGGACATTTTGATTGAGATAATGTAAATGCTGATGTGAGGATTTGTTTTCATAATGTCTAGTTCTTTTCTGTTCATGGAAATAGGTGCTCAGCTCCTCTGGAATACCCACTGTTTGGTTAGGGGTCTGCCAGCCTGTGTGCGGAGCAGTGGTTTTGTAAGCAAGCTACTGTTCTGTGGTTTAGTGCCTGGGTTTTTTCAAACATAAGCTTTTAAATTGAGATTTGAATGAAATTTTATTTAGCCAGTTGTTGGTTTGTTTGGGATTGGGATTTTTCTTCCAATAACTTGTCACTTCCATCAAGTATATCTCATATTCAGTAACTACAGCGAAGAAAGGTACCATAATTTCCTTCACAGTATTGCTGGTTATGAGAAGGTTGGATACAAGAACATTTAGGCATCTGGGGTAGGGAAAAGTAGAGAAAGGGGCAGGAGATTGTGACAATTACAACTGTTGAGGCTGGTAAAAATAAAACTGGACTACAGTCCTATGAATGAACAAAGTGGATAATAGATTTTGGGAGCACTAATATTTGTGAACAAATGAAACAGACACTACAGTCTCTTTCAAAGCTGGGTAGTACAAATATCTTCATGTTCATCTGAGCATTATTTAAGATTCATTAGGGTATTCAGATCTGAAGAGAGATCAAATGCTCTGATATCCATGGCAGAAAAGAACCAGTATATTCTTGTTGAGGAAGAATACTTTAGCTTATTCAGTGTCCTTGCTATTTGTAGCCACTTACAGATATCTTGTGTGAAAACTAGCTTCCAGATAATCTCTATCTTTGACCTGACTTTACTGGAGTTATACCCTGCTTTGGTATAATTTGCTGAGGTTTCACTTGTGCATCTGTGCTCACTGTAGAGAGTAACCAAGGATTTGTATTAGACAGATGGGAAATTGTAAAGCCAAGGTTTGTCTTTTCTCCTTTCCAATACCCTGGCAATAGAAAGTAAGTGAGAATTGGAGTAGAACTCATACTTTTTTTTTTAAGGGTATGCATTTTTCAAAATTTGGTTTTATACCAATTTTGAAGCCTTTTGCACGAAAGAGAGGGATAGGAGGAAGAGGGGAGCAAGATGGTATTGGCAATGTTCTTTTTACCTCCCAGCTGGAGAAGACTCAAATGAGTTCCAGGTACCTCTAGAGTTTTCTGTGGCTGGGCCCAGTGTAAGACCAGCACAAGTATGGTGAATATCTGAGTTTCTCTGACAATCTTCCTTCTCAGATGCAGGGCCCAGAAATGAATACAGCTATACAAACGTGCAGAATTATCCAGATTTAAAATTAATTGGTGTCATTTCTATCTTGAGCAGTGTTTTGTTCCGTCGCAAAATCCATGCTTGGTTTTTGTATTTTGGGTTTTTTGGGTTGGTTTTTTTTTATTGTTGTTCTTTGATTGGCTTTTTGTGTTTGTGTATCCTTGGATGACTTAATTCACAAAAGCACTTTGTTAAAAATTGATGTCTAATTATACTTTCTTGTGATGTCTGTAGGCTGACACTGTTACAAAGATGCTAATTGTCTAATCTATGGCTTGTAATTTAAAATCACTGCTAAATTTGTTTAAAAATCCATTTTGGTTCAGCCATTTGTATTTAAATTAATTTCTCTCTTCCCCCCCTCTCCCAGCCCAAAGCAAAGAACAAAGTTGAGAGAGAAACAGAAGCACCTTTCATTTTGCCATTAATGGGTTGGCTTTTTCTGTATTCATAGCAAATTCCTGGGTTGAGCTACTATGTAATAGCTCAAATTGCAGTTTTCACCCCTATAGCAGTAATTTTCCTTATTATCCCAGTGGCAAATAAACTTGTGCTCTATTTCTCACTCAGATGGCAAAGCCTCTGTTTCTTTCTCTTTTTTACCACAATGGTAATAGTCATGTTTATCACTGACATAACTGAGCCTAGAGTAAACTTGACACAAAATCTGCAAATTTCCATATATCTTGTTTTTATTTTTACTGCTTTTATTTCTGTTTCTATGGGGCATATTTGGATATTATGCTAATGGTGAGAACACTTTATAAGTTCATTAGCTCACAGTAAAAGGCAGAGGGAGTGTGTGAGGGAGATAGAGATGCTTTCAGAAGGCTAAAGCTTAGATCCATGGCAGTGTGAAGAAGGCTTATGCTCAGCCATGAAGGAGCTTTGCTTTTGGAAAATTTTAGTGGCATGACAGCCAGTGCAGCCATGAACAGAAATAAGCACTATTCCAGATAAAAAGCACTAAAATTACCTATTTTGCCTATTAAATTTAAAAAAAAACAAACATTGTGCTATTTATATAATATTTTTATTTCTATTGTTTATTTCTATATAATACTATATGTACACTACTATGTACATATGCAGAATACAAGAATGTTTTTCATATGTATATAATACTATATGTATACTACTATGCACATATGCAGAATACAAGAATGTTTTTCCTTTGGGAAGCTATTTTAGGGATTTTGAGTTGCAAAGCTACTGAACATTGGGAAGGACTATGCCAGGGGGGTAACCAATTTTAGAAGCAATGATTAAGGAAAACTGCTGGCTTGTATTTAATTTTTTTAAATCAGTTTTGTAAAAGAGGTGGTTATTGATAGCTGATTTGCCTTGTGGTTCCTTGTTTACAATTCTGTGGATAACGAAAACATAATTTAGTGATGAATTAACAGAAGTAAAACTTGTGGAATATGCAAATTAATCTAGCTGTGCTGGCCATTTTCCATTTTCATATGCTAAGTTTCATGAAAAAATTGGAAAATCCAGAGAAGAGAGAGAATAATATAACACCTAGAAAATGCAACCAGTGATCAAAATGAACAAACTTGGCCATTTGGCCATTTTAATGTAGAGAAGAGATTTGTATCTGCAAATAGACAAAATATGGTTGCAAGGAGGAGTGCAATAATTTATCCTCCAAATTCATTGTGAATAGAAAGAGAAAATGATGAGTTTAAGTCATAGCAGAACAGCCCCACAGTGTAGAAGGTAGAACAAATGTTGATACTGAAGGGCTAGTGGAGCTCTAGGCTGCCTTGGTGTGTCAAGGAATTTACATAATTTTAAACCAGACTGTGTCAGGAATGATACATGGATGTAATTGAGAGTTATTTGGGAGGTGGATTAGCTTACCTTTGAGGTTCACCACAGTCATGTGATTCTGTTGTTATGCTAACTATGACCACAAAATGATTTTGCTTTTTATCTCAGCACTTATTTCTTCAAATATAATTTGAGTAACTGAACTACCTTTCCCAGGAATAGTCTTGTAGAATGATGGAGTATTTATTTAATGGGATGTTGAGGGTAACAAAATCAAAGCCTTGGTCTTTATGTTAACTTTGTATTTGAACTATCCTGAGTGAAACTGTTGTGTGGTCTGGAAAAGGCTCTTGCTAATGTCATGTGATGACAGTGAAAGGATGAAGCTTTGAGCTCTTAGAATTCATGTGCTTGTCCTAGCTAGCTGTGAGAATAAACCAAGGGCCCCTAAACTGTGGTAACCCAGAAAAACAAATCTTAATTTCACTGCAAAGGTATTTAAAGATGCCAGGGACTGTTTTTGCTTGTAGTTCCAGGACTGCAGTAGCTCAGTTCAGGTTCTGGCTGAGGAGGCAACCTAGTCATGGCTGAAAAATAGTGCTTGATTTGAGTTTTACTGCAAGTGGAAAAATCAGTGGTTGAAGCATGGGCCATGTCATACATATTTGGTGGACTTGTTCATGATACCTTTGAATTTTCTCAAATTCTCTTATATAAAGTGAAATTTACCAATTGCCTAATGGCACTTCTATGTGAAAATTGTGGGGTTTTGCTGAGTGATTGTTCATGTATAGCAACATTTCTTTAAAAACAGAGTAAATTAGTTTTCTTGCAGATGCAACATGAGCGCACAAATTGTTATTACACTCAGGGCTTTAGAGGTTTCAGTTTACTCAAATTTTCTGTTATGTATGAAGTCAGGAAAGGCAGGTTTTCTGATTTACACTTTTTTTTTTAACCTTATCTTTAATAATGAGGTGATATTACACTGGTAAGGGTATGTCACATTTGAACACTTCTTTAGTCCTTTTTTTTACCTGAAAAGTCATTTGATGGTAACTGAATGAACTCTAACTGCATCTAGAATAGTTGTATTTCTTCAGAAAGAAATTTCTGGAATTTCTTTAGGCATCACAGTAGATCTACTTCAGATGTCAAAATTAATCTTTTTATGTACAGTTTATGTACACACCATATTTAGGATGTGTACATATTTAGGATATTTAGGCATAAAGCTGCAGCTCACTTAGAAGTTAAGTTTTCTTAACAAATTTCACTGCAGTTGCTGATACATCCAGGTCTAGTTTCCAAGTGCTCATAGACTGGGCACAGAAATTCAGTATTGCAGCCAGCCAGGTGCACTGGCATATTCCTACTGCTCTGACCTGTCCAGGTGAGCACACTGTGAGCAGCCACAGCTGCTTCCTGCATTGTGAGGGCCAGCAGCCTTGAAGGTCTTACAGTTTTTTCCTACTAGAGATGTATATTTTCCTGAAAGTGCTGCTTCCTGTGCTTTTCCTCATCAAGGTTACCTAATTTTACAGGGGCATCCTAGCTGCAAGTACCTGATATTTAGTGGCTTGTGATGATCCACCTTCTGGTCAGGCTGAACTTGCTCTCTCTAAGAGTCCACCATAAATTTAGCATGAAAAAACTACTGAGATTGCAAGACAATTTTTTTCTAGTTATGATTTTATCATAACTTTGTTCTTCACTGCCACCTTTTATGTAGGAGAAGGTTTTATTTTAGAAAATATTTTCAAGATACCTTTTAATCAAGACTTTTTAAAAGGGTTTTTTGGCAGTATGCAGAAAGCAAACCAGGTGTTTCATTACCTTTTGGTTTTTTACATTAAGACTATTGTGTAATAAGTAAAACTGACCAGAAAAAATCCTAAAACAGAGGTCTTGGTTACTTTAGAAACTTCTCTGTGCAGGATCAGATTGTGTTAGGTGTTTTTAATATTTTGGAGCTCTTTTTCAGAAGAATGTGCATACACTTTGAATGATAAGTAGAAGTGTATTTAATTAGCTGAAAGAATTTTAGATTCATATGGAATTCTATATCAGAATGGTGATGGTTTCTTCCTTAGCTCTCATTTCCTCCTTCTGTCACTGACTAATTTGGTTTTTTGGATGTTGGTAATGGGTGCTTGTCCTTGGATTTTGATTTGTGATTAATTTTTGACTTCAGCTCTCATAGCTGGAGAGGTTGTGAGTTTCTGTAAACTGGCAGCCTAAAAAGGTAGAGAGACCAATACCAGGAATGCTCAGCAGAAGTTTCCAACCAGATTTTCTATTCCAGTAGCAAATGAACAAAGACACCCCTAATATTTGGGAACCTGGGGAAAGCTACATCAGAAAACAGTTCACCTCGAAGCCATATTTGAAAGGGTTACTTCTGTGTGAAATGTAAAAGGAAATACCTGTTCCCACTTATTTGGGTCAGACTTTAATAATACATATGCTTATTTTAAGTTAAAATTCTCACTGGAGAATGATTTTTTAAATTTATTTTACTTTTTCTGTTCTTAGACATTATAAGGTTGAGTTCCAAACAAAATTTTTATAACCAGACTTGAAAAAACTGGCAGACATAAGGCTTGGTCCCGACCACTACAAACATCCTACAGAACAGCAAGAACATTGAAGTAGTGTTGCATCATGTTGGCTTTTTGTGGCGCTCTTAAAAAACTTTTTAATACACTTGAGGTAGTATAACACAGCAGCTGTGTTTATTCCTTCTGTCAGAATACAAAAGGGTATTTTTCTCTCATATGTATTTTGCTTTGACTATGATGAAATATCTAGTTCTTTTAACTTATCTTGAAAGAAATTTAAGATGTCATTTGTCCACCATATGAGTAAAGGATGAGTATAGGTTTAATGTGGATTTGCAGTCAGAAAATTCTGCTGACAGAGCAGGAACTTACAATGTATATGTATTGATGTACAAAATTTTATTTTTTTAACACTTCCATTTTCCAGTTATCTTCTGAATATATGTTATAATAAGGCAACACATCTTATTTTATACTTTTAAAATAAATTTCAGGTATGACATTTTAGTGTGCAGATGTTTCTTGAGGAAGCTTGGAGTTTTTCCCCCCCTTCATTGTATGTTTGTGCTTGCAGGGCTCAGGAATTGAAACCAGTTTGAGTTACATAAACCCAAACATCTCACAGCCTTTTCTATATCTCTAGATTTCAGTCTTTTTCCAAGAAGTTGAAAGTGCTGGGCAGACATTGCTGCACTTTGTGGATCTGATGCATTGCCTGTTTTTGTCACTTTTGCTGTCATTTAATTCCATCCACTTTTCCTGTACCTACACCTTTGGTATGTTCCTATATAGCTGAGATTTACTCCTATATTAGCAGGTGTTTAAAAGAGTTTATTCCCTGCAGCAACCACATTCACTGACAGAAACAAAATGTATTGCAACTCATTCATTGAGCCACATAGTGCAGACTGTCATGGTAGGTAATCTATTTATAATGAGCTTTACACTTATAAAAGGAAGCTGTTTGTCAGCCCTAAAATTAAAGCTGCCTTTTCGCATAGTGATGGAAAGACTGCACTTCACCAACGTGCTAATGAAATTTTATGGGAACTTCATATAGGGCCACAGAGTTTCTAAATCTTTTTGTCATTCAGTTATTCTGCTTTTTGAAAATAGCCAGCAGCTGTGCCACCTGTGCAGGATAACTATCCCTTGATCTTTACACCAGTCAGAAAGTAAAATAGGAGAGAGAACATCTGCTTCCCTCAATCACTTGAGAGCAACTGAAATCTAAGAGATGTTGATTCTTTCCAACTTTTGACTAACAGTCTTGAGCTGGAAAAAAATATTCTGTAAACTCTTTCTTGAACTATTTTCTTTTCCTCTAATGCTTAAAATAGAGAATCCTAAAAACAGAAATTAGCGTTGACTTCCCCATCCATCACCACATCCCCTTTAGTTTTCAGAACCCATGAAGAAAGGCAGCAATTTAAGTGCTCTTAAAGTCTCTGCATCTACAATGTTTGTTGTTATTTGTTTTACTCTAGGCTGTTCTCCCTTAGCCTATTTACCTACTCAAGCTTTTCTAAGAAAAAATACTTTTCCCCTCAAGCCATGCTTATTCAAATCCACCGTTGTGAATGTTAGCTTAGTTAATGGTGAACTTCAAAATGCATTCACAGTTGCATTTGTTAGCTAATTAAAATGATTGGATTTTCTGCCTAGACCAAGAAGCTTAGAGAAGCTTGATGCTTTACACCAAAAGAGATAGTGAATTTTTTTTTATGTTTATGGTTTTAAAACATTTTATCTTCATGTTGGAACACAGAAAACCCTTTCCGGTTTTATCATTAAATTGGTTTGGTGGTCTCATTTTGATCTGTATTATTTGTGAGATTAAAAAGGCTATTGCATTTTTTTATGCTCTTCTCTTTCTCATTTTGATTCTTTTTGTGCATACTTTTTTCCTGACTCTTAGAGCTTGGTCACTGGTCTGACTAGGTTTTCACCTCCTACAGCTTATAGGCAACTTCTGATGCAGTATGAAAGCATGTAAAGAGTGAAGAAGCTGTTAGTAGGGAGGGGTTTTCCCCCCTATTCTCCTCAGAAAGAGCATAAGTGACCTTTGAAAAACACTAACTGACATCTGGATTTATTATGCTAGAAATAGCTCATCTGGACATCAGGGTGCTTGTTAGTTTTACATTTAACTTGGAAGATTTTGAGGTTTAATACTATTCTGAAGTCCCTTAAGACTACATATGTTGTGTATTTGGACCAGGTACCAAGAAAGCAAACATTTTTGGCATTTCACTTCTACTGGCTTAAAAAGCAAAAATCTATTGCCCTTGTGTCCTCAGTTCTTCCACTTTTTTTGTTTGTTCGTTTTTCTTTCCTATCTTCCAGATGGAGTCAGCACTACAAAGGCCTTCCCTCTCTCCCTCTGCCTCCTTTTTATGTGGATGTATGCAAACACTTTTCTTAATTCACACATGAACACTAAACTTTATATCAAAATCTTGCATTCTGCTTTCTTGTCTTTTCTTAGCTCAGTTAGGTTTTTTGCTTTTTTATTGTAACCTTTAAGAGTTTTCTCATTTAAGGTGATTTGATTCTGCCATAGTCTCTTCCTTATACTC
>VWYI01022868.1:0-12666 GCA_013399455.1 Anthoscopus minutus
GAGAGAAAAAGCAATCTGTAAAATCTCCCACATCACAAACTATCTACCAAGTCAGTAAAAGTTGCTACTTTTTGCTCAAGTTTGTTTATCTTTCTGTCTTTGTGCTGTCCATTTAATTAAAGGTCAGGATCTATGCCTATAATCTTCTTCTGAGATAATAGCCAGGCTTAATAGGGTGTCTTCTTTATAACACTGACAGTCTATCTCTGCTGATTCCTCATGGTAGCTATTCTGTGTACCTCATCATTCTGCTGGATCTTTCAGTAGACACTGTCTTTAAAATCCCATTTGTACCATTTGGGTCAGGTCAGGAAGACTAATGGCTCTAATCTCGTTGGAATGATATTATTAATCTTGAAGCAGGTGAAGAGCAAGATGCTTTCTCCTGGCAAAGAACTCAAGATATCAGTTCTGCAGAGGGTAATCCCAGGTTTACTGTATATGGCAGAATGACTCAAAGATTAAGCTATCCATTTTTGTCATTTTAAACCTGTATGCTGTTTTAAATCAATTTCAGAAACCTAAAATGAAGGATTAAATTTTCTATTTCCAGTTTCATACAGCTTGATTCAAATTTTCTTAATGAATTTTTACGAAATAAAGCAAAAGTAAATAGGAGTAGCTGTGAATCACAGCAGTATTCCTTTATGCTGAGCTCTTTGCTTCTGGGCATAACAGGTGCATATTTGCTGATGTCTAGAATTTTGAGAAATTAAATTCACATTTAACACTAGATTCAGCAATATGTTTAAATTTCAGGACCTGTTTTTTCCTGAAATCCATTAACAACAATTGCAGTCATTGTCACTTGAACATTCAACCAGGATTTTTAGAATCTAGATTTCCAAAAAGCTCTATGTCTGTATCTGTTTCCCCATTTCAATGGGTACTGATTTGGAGGTAAGCTTCACTGCTTTGTGAACAAGAATGTTAGTAAAGAGCAGGAAAGAATATCAGGCTTTTGTTTCCTCTCTGAGTGCCCATGCACTTTGCCTGGAAAATAGATTGGCTCATCCTACTGTGCCTGGCCAAGGTGTTCCTACAAATTATACCTTGTATGAGAAATATTGATAAAATATCACAGTGCAACACCATTCCCAGAAAGGCGTCAAAATGGCCTTCTGCAAAGACAGATAGGTTTGTGGCCACTGAGCCACAGTTCTTCAAGCCTTTCACATTTCCAGATGTCTTTTGTTCTTCTATTGCAGTTTCCTGAATACTTTAGTTCCTTGATTTTAGTCCACAGAGCTGCCTTAAGCTGGCACACACTGAGTGCCTGTGACCCCAAACAGGTTTCAAAGCACCAGATGAAGAATGGTGCACATGGTGGATATTCCTTAATACTCCAGACACGAACCCCAGCTCTTGATTCAGTGCACTGGGTTGCTCTCAGCCATGTGAACTATTACAGCTTTGCTGGTATTTCCTTGGGTACAAACACAAACTCTGATGTCAGTGCCCATGCCAGATAAATCAAGCAGAGCTACTTCAGGAAAATTCAGCATAACATATACTTTATGCTAACCTGTCCACTAGATGGAATAGTGACATTTGGAAAAAGCAGGTGGACATGGGGAACATCTTAAAATGTTACTAATGTATTTCCATCAGATCATTTAAAAAATAAGCAGTTGCAGTGCACAAGACATCTGTGTTCCTACTTAAGTCAAATGAACCTTAAATAAGATTCACATAAAAGAAAAAAGATTAAAAAACCTGTACACTATACTTTAAGAATATTTTTTAAAAATTATTTTTATACATTTCCATTTTTCACTTTTAAAATTTGAGCATTTGTTGAGTTTTTTCACACTCAACGTTACTTCTAAATCTCACCTGTATTACTGAAAAGCTCTTAAATGGCACAAAAATCTTTCTTTTTTGTGAAAAATTGCTTTGTCTAAAAATGCTGTGTATTAATTGTATTTTTCAAGAAAAGAAAAGCAATTGAAACTGAGAAAGAGCATTTTCCTTCAAGACTTTATGGTGACGTGAAATCAGTTTGCAAAATGCTTGTCAAAATGGAAAATTTTGAATTCTCAGTACCAAGAGATTTTATATTTAAAATGTTTTCTAAGTACAATAAAAATAACATGCAGTAGAGCTGATCAAAGGAGTGGCAAACTTCTAACAACCTTATGCCTAGATGACCTTGACATTACTATGAAGAAAAGGCAATTACCAAAATAAAAATCACCTTCAGTGTTATTTTCTATTATTATAAAGTTTTCTGACTCTTCCTCCACACTAACATGTAGGTCACTTTGATTTCACTTTCCAGGGATGCTGACACTTTTGAGATTTTCAATGAAACCTCAGAAGGACAGGCTAAATGCATTGCACAGAGCTCACTGAGAGACAGCTGGAGCACAAAGGTGCATATTGCATCAGGCCACTGAGGAGCACTCCATGTTTCCATTGATGTAGTTTAGTTTTTCCTCTTTGTGGGTGGAAAGAAGTTCCTTCTGGTTCCTTCTTGTTTCCTACAAAGATCTTGAGAAACCAGGGATCATCTTGACATGGTAAAAGTTCTTCCTAAATATCACTGCCCAGTTATTGTTAATATTTGACTCCCACTTAACAATGTTCAAAAACTTTCAGTAAACCCTACCCCTATACTGATGGAGGGTTGAGGGCATGAAAGGACTTCAGGTATCTTGAGAAACTTTACAAGAAATTTCCAGCACTGCACAGAGTTGCAGTCTTTCTTTAGGCTGCACCAGCATTAGGGATGGACCCATCTCACATTTAATTTCAGTAGTGTTTATTCCAGTAAGAAAAATCAAGTGTAAGGGGAGACCTGAACTACTTGAAATGTAAGGATCTGTATATTTGGGTCCACAGTCTCTTACTCAGTTTCAGGATCCCCAGTGCTCTTTGTCCATCCATACAATTTAAAAACAATTAGTTGTTTTAATAACAGTACACTGCTTAGTAATATTTCTTCCTTTTTGGTTAACCATATAAGTAGGTTATATATCAGGTACTAATTGACCAGAAACTCAATTTTATGTTTTGAAACCAGGTCAAATGTGGGTTAAACTGTGTAACACAGGGCTTTTTCTTTCTAGGCCCAATTCAATTTGAAGGAGTTAGATTTAAATTTGAACAGCAAAGCAATCTCTAACATTGTAATGTGGAGCTAGTAAGGCACAGAAAATAAGAATAAGCTGTTCCCTATTCATACCACTGTTGCTTTGGCAGAATTATTTTGAAAGACCTGAGGCAGAATTTTTACTAATGATAAAATAAAATTTTTGCAACTAAGGAAAAATTCCTCTTTCTATACACACTGCCAGTGAAGAAAAACAAACAATCAAACAACTATTCCCTACAAGCCATTTGTATAGAAAGTATTTATTGAAGTTAAATCTATAGAAAAAAGAAACAAACCTCCATGTTTAGTATTATTTTAGCTAATAATATTTATTTCAGTGTAAAACCATGGTTTTAAAATTAAGCAAGCATGCTTTCAGGGCTTTTCATTTCCAAATAACACCATATGGTTAGCACTTGTCTAATGGAGATACAAAACACCCCATGGACTCCATTGAATGTTCTCTTTCTTTTTGACATGACACATGTTTATAGCAGAAATAGAACCACCTTTCTCCCCTATTGTTACCTCTCCACAACCTGGAAGTGTAGTAGGCAATTTTTTACCTGGTTCAACCATTCTATATCCTGTGTGGTTTGTTCTCTTTTGCTTGGTAAATTTACATATAGTTTGGAAATTACAAATTAGATCTGCTGCAGGCTCCTGGGGTTTTTTTGAATAATGTAAGACTGAACAAAATTGCAGCTCTTCTTAAACTTGCTTGGTAATGTCATTCTTCATTGTAAAGCCTCAGTGCTTATTAGGCTCTTGAGTGAATCAAGCCCTTGCAATAATGGCCAAAAACATGTCATCAAGCCATCAGGAAATTTGAGCTGCTATGTGCAGAAGAGCTATTAGGAGCTGCTAAAGTGAGAAGTGATATTATGTAGATCACTGAAATGTGGGCATCTTCTTAGCCTTTTGGAAAATGTGATGAAAGTTCAAAGTCATACTGACACAATTTTGCAAAAGTAGTTGGGCTATTTCCTTCTCTCTTCATATATGCTTAATTTCTTCTGAAGAAATAATGTGCCTTCAGAGATATGAATCCAATCAGAAGAGAAACAGGTGGACATATGATTAGGAAAATGGAATTTTTGTAACAAATGTTCTGAAAATATAAATTACATTAATATTTATAGTGAACCTTTGTCTGATCTTGAAAAGACTTGCCATAAGAGTAAAATTTCAACAGGTTTCAAATTCACTTCCAGTCCCAAGATCAGATTATTAGAGGGATATGGTTTGTTTGGGAAAAATTTTGAATATTTTTACAATGAAACAACATTTCCTTTCATGGAGGAAAATATCCTCTTAAAGGAAACACCCCAACAAATGTGTCAGTGTAGCAATAAAAAGCTCCAAAATGAGGTTCAGTATAACATCTTCAGCATAAGTGAAATTACAGTCAAAAACTTACCTTTCAGAAATGTCACCCAAGTAGGCAATAGAAGTAGGAAAGCTTTGTTAGAAAAGAAAAGAAGAAATACAAACAAGTTATAACAACAACTGAATAAGTTTGGGGTTTTTTTACTTTTTAGGAGAAAGTTTTTAGGTGCATGTTAAATTGGTCTCATTTGATAACCTAGATACCCTTAGAAGGTGGTGCAATTTTTTTCAGGTAGTGTTTCATGCCTAAAGCTATGGTTTAAGCTTATGTATTTTTTTTAATCAGCTCAGTGTGGTGACCATAGACATCAATACCCAAAATTATAAATATCACATGTTTTTTTAAAACAAATAGTAAGTGAGTTTTGGTCTCTGTGTGACTACAAATAGGTATTCAATTTATTTTTAGGCAGTAGAGCAAAAATTTCAAAATTTCTAAGTCTTCTAAAATCAATCACTTGTTTCTTTATTTTTCCTCATTTGTAACAATTTATAGGTCATGATTCAATCTCATAAAAAATGTAGCAAACTCCTGTGTGTTCCAGGCAAACAATACGATTTTTATCAAGTGCAGCATCTATTTTTTTCCTCCTTTTAATAAAATTTAGAGGAAGAAAGTCAGGCAAACTCCATTGTCCAAACACGTCACTTCAGCTTCAAACAGGCAACATGGCATTTTAAAATATAGATAGAAACTGAGTTCAATAGAAATTAGGGAAGAGGGAGAAAGGACCATGAAATTAAATCACTGGCGTACCATGACCTAAGAATATAGTTAAAAATAAGAGTCTTATTATGTCTTTCCTGTGGGCACATGAAGTGAAATAGTTATTGAGAGAGATTTTGATGACTCACACTAGATTGGAAAATGACAGCTACAGAGGAAATGAGAACAAATCCTATTTTTCTTACATCCTTTTCAGGCAGGTGAGTTGCCACTGGCACAAAGTAACCAGCATATGAGGGAGTCATAGGAGTTAGGTTACAAAATCATTCTCTTCTTCCAGTGCTAAGCTGCTCCCTGCAGTATATTCTAAATTGTTTTGTCCTATGGTGCCTAAGTGACACATATAGTGAAACTGAAACCCTTGAGCAATCTCTATGTGCTGCTTAATTATTCCATTGGTTTAATGTTGAAAATAAAAGGCAAAACCTTTTAATGTTCTGGCTATTAGGCAGCTACTGCTGATATTCAAGCTCCATACCCTTTTCTTCCTTTCATCTCTTATAAGCCTGTTACTACATGTTGCCTCAAGAGTGATCAGAATCACAGGCAGTGCAGTGGGCTACCTTAATTTAACAACACTGCCCTCATTACATTCCACCTCCAAGAAATAGAAGTATTTGTCTCTCCTGTAGGTTGTCCTGTTGTGTTGGTTAGCATAAAATCTCTGATTCATTTCATTAATCCTCAAAGAGCAGCCGGTTTGGTTTTGGTGCTGAATGACACCCACCAAGCAAACACGCTTCTAGAGAACCACACAAACTTATGTCATATAGGTAAGGCTGACAGCTCTATGGAGGTTTAGTGAGGATTTTTATAAAGGCATGGTGGTTGTACTGGGATTGTTAAAATTGCAGGGTGGGTTGAGCCTGGCTGGATGCCAGGTGCCCACCAAGCCACTTCATCACTTCCCTCCTCAGCTGGACAGGGGGAAGAAAAGATGACAAAGGCTCATTGGTTGAGTTGAGGACAGGGAGAGATCACTTGCCAGTTACCATAATGGGCAAAACAGACCCAGCTTGGGGAAATTAATTGAATTAATTCGCAATAAAAGCAGGGATAGTGAGAAATAAATCCACATCTTAACACCACCTTCCCTCTATGTCTTCTTCCTTGACTAATTCCCAGGAGTGCAGGGACCTGCGAATAGAGTCAGTTCATGATATATTTTTTTTCTGCTGCTACTTTCTCTTCCTTTCCTTTTCTCCAGCACTGGATTCTTCCCAGAGGAAACAGTCCTGCATGAAATTTTCCAGTGTGAGTCCTTCCCACTGGGCTAAAGTTCTCAGAACCTACTCCAGTGTGTCTCTTACACAGGCTTCAGTCCTTCAGGAAGAGAGTGTTCCAGTGCATCCCCTTGATGGGGTCATAAGTCCTGCCCACACTCTTGGTGCTCTGGGCTCCTCTCTCCATGCCCACAGGTGCTATCAGGAAGCCTCCTTCAGACATCCATCTCCTCTGGTATAGTGTCCTGCACAGGCTGCAAATGGACACAGATTTCTTGAAATTTTCAAATCCCTTGGCTTTCCATATTCAATAATTCAAAACTTATAGAGTATATTTTTTAAGAATACCAGTTGTTTCAAGTGTTTGCACTAAATTACATAGAATAGCCAATTCATTTTTTTTATAAAGAGAAGTCATTGTCATTAATAGTTCTAAAAATCAGTGCCTGAATATTTAACTCATGGGCCTCTGAGAAAGGAATTTAGGAAAATTAGTACACAACAGGTTTAAATTCTACCAGAATCCACACTTTGGTTGTGAGTGTTCTTAGATGTCCTACATGTTGAAAAATGAAAAACAAAATCCTAGAGATGCTGTGCCAAAGACAAAATACACAATCTGCAAATGAAGATTGAATATGAAAAGACAGCAAAAATCCACTGTGTTTGGAAATACTCCCAAACACATTCAAAGAAAATATAGATTAATTAGAATTCCAGTATAAGATTGGGCAAAATTTTTCATCTACAGTAAATTTAAACAAGACTGAAAAATCCTGCTTAGAGTTTATATCAATAAATTATATCATTAATTATTTTACCATGTAATTAATTTCATGTATTTGAAATAAGTGAAGAAATGTAATGTGGATATTAGAAAGGTTAATGCTATTTAAAGAAATTGAAAAATACAAGTAATGCAATCTAAACAAGATGGTCAACTGAAAGTTAATATATATTAAGTAGGGTGTATCTCATAATTCAATTATGAGCTTGGTAGCAGAATAAGTATTTAAGCACTGTGTATTTTTAGTAACTTTCTTCACATAATTACTGCCAAATTAACTGCAGCATACAGGATCAACAACAAATTATTATTTCATACCTGATTACAAGTATAAAAGAATTTACTCCTGGAAGGTTGTTGTGATAGTGTTTCTAATGAATAATTGACATTATTAATACTGTAATTATTTATTTCCTTCTCATTGGAATTGTATTCGGCATTTGGCAGCGATATAAAAAGAGGTGATCTCTGACTTGAGTATCTTATGTAAAATGACAATAGGGCAAAGTGGTAAAAGGATAAGAATAGATAAATTGATAAAGCTCTTTGGAAGTATAAGATGACTGTCTTTACCTGACAGCCCAAAAATAACCATTAATCCTGAGAACAAAAGAGGGAAATGTTTTCCTCCATCTGCGCTGGGCTTTGCCTCTTATTCGTGACAGGAGAACTGAAGGATTCTTTTGCTATCACTATTTTTTTTTCAATGTTGTAGGTGATTTATTTAGTGATTTAAATTTTACTATCAGTTGTCAGCTGCATAAAATGATCTTTAGACTTCACTTCCTTCGTGCAGTTTTATCATCCCTCTTTTTTGAGTTCTAGCCATGTTTCTGACTACCAGACAATTGTAAGCATAGTTTTAAAGAAACATGGAGTTATTCAGGGAAACTTGGTATTCTGACAGCTGGTATTTTAAGGAAAATACCAAATATTAGGAAACTTGTGAAAAAAATCATGAAAGTTGACAATGCTGCCATCTAGCCTTAGAAACATAATCAACAGGAGCAAACTGTTACAAAGCCATGAGTCTCTGACTCTCCCCCATTAGCTTCCTAAAGGGCAGGAATCTGAGACTCTTTTCCATGAAGTCTTAGCAGCTTCACCATGAACAATGATCATGAACAATGAGTCCTTTGACATCATTCTCAAGAGGAAGACTGTATTTATTTTGAGCTAGTGACATTGTATAGTCAGATGTACAGAGGCTGTGTACATGGGACATTGCTCTGAAACCCCTCATTATAAAAATTAAAAAGCCAGCAAGTTTCTATCCTTTAGGGAAGAATTATGATCTCTGCAGAACATCATATGTTCTCATGACTGGCTTCCTCTGTTTTTAAGTTCGACTGCTGTTATGTAAAGCTAAAACTAAGACTTAGAAGATAAAGAAATTTTTTTTCCTTTGTCTAATTAATATTTTTTTGATTTAGCACACAAATTTGAGGTCTTTATTAGTACCTAAGAAGATCAAAGAGAAGTCATCTTCAAATGTGTAGAGATAGAGTTGTTTGTGGCTTTTGTTTTAAATGCTGTATTTTAAGATGTGTTTTTCTTTCACACAGGAAATCTTTGTATAAAATCTATGGTTGTTACATGTTTTAATATGTGTAGCCTGTTAATACTTATGCTTGAAATGCTAATATAGTTGTGGTTTTTTTCTGTTCTACTAGCATTTGTCATTGTTTTGTTCTAGCTTGTTTCACAATAATTGATTTTGTGTTCACTTTTTAATTGGTTTAGTTGTAACTTTATTGAAATTCATGGATTTGCTGATGTCCTGAGGAGGGTGTGTTCACTGGTAGTCACTAATTGCACAATGTTAAGGATTCATAAGCTTGCAACTTCTTCATAAAGCAATCAACACATTTTATTAACTTCCTGAGTCTCTGTTCTTCTCCCTGAATCCATTTGTGATCCTGCTCTTAGCTGAAAATAGGTGCAGTATTTATACGATAAGGAACTCTTTGAAATGAACACATATTTTACTTTTAAAAGAGTAGTTGCTTGGAGACAAATCGTTGTAATTATTATTATTATTTACTTCTACAGCAGAAGGATTAGGAGCATCAAAATCAGAGATACATTGTGTTAAATCCAGAACAAGAGAATAAAAGACACTCAAACACCGAAAAGCCTGGAGAGTAAGGGTTAGATGGTTCCTGAACATATTAGATGCATGAGAAGCTTAGGAATAGAGCAAGAAGAAGTGCCATGCTCTTTGCAACAGCAATATATACCTTTTGTTTAGGAGCTCCCCTTCTGGATGCCTTTTTCTGAGACAAACAGGAGAAACAAAGAGAGACATCAAAGATACTGAGTACCTCATCTGGTGACCACCAAAGAGAGGCAGAAACAGTGAGCACCATATGTCAGCCCTTTAGGACAGTGGGTGTGTAGGAGCTGTGATGTGTCCCATACCCCACAGATTCTATTACTCTGTCAGCCAGACCTTGCTGAGGGTCTGAGTCAAGCCTGGACAGCAGCCTCTTCTCCTCACAGCCTGAAATAGAGGAGCAAAATGAAACCTAGCTTGATATGAAGCCTTAAAAGTTTTACATTTCTACAGCTGTGCAGTGGAAGGAAATATAAAGTCAGGAGATAAGTCGCAGATTTTTTAGCCTTGGTTTCCTCTCTTTTCAATTCCTTAAGTTTTTATCCTTACACCTTTGACCTTTTCCTTACAAAGCTATTGTAGCTGTCTTATTCTTTTGTAATCCACTTCAGAAAGGAAATTTAGGTTAACTTGTCTTTATAAAGTTACTTGTAGCTTTCCCAAATCCTTGCACTACGTCAGTGGAATCTTACATTGTTCTCCATTGCTCTCTCTGTCTCAATAAAATTAGACTGAGCTATATGGCTGTATACTCCCAGCTTCTCTCTCCAGCTTTCTTGGTGAAAAATTCACAAATTACTTCCATATACTTAGTTATTTCTAGTGTAGAATTATCACAGGTAATATACAAGTAGAATAAACATATTTATATTATGTATTAGAAAAAGCACAACTTAGGACACCCTAGCTCAAGCTCCCCTTTAGCACCACCACTAGCCATTCTCTTGAAAGATTAGTAGCTATTTGTATGTTGATATTCATTGTACCACAGGTTGGGAGAGATCCTTTTTCCAGCGCAGACCTGGTGGGGGAAAGAGGTAGAACGGGCTGCTGAGAGATCAGACCTATCCCTACTCACGACAGGTTCACTAGTATGTGGTGTGGCAGTCATAAAGTCCTGGGATGTGGTTGACAAAACCAGGATGAAATTCTGTGTCTGCCTGAATCCAGATAATTCAGACTATATTATAGCAAATATTTTTGTCTCATCAATGGTTTATGTAGGTATGTGTGATACAGCTATTCAGACAGACATGAGCTGGAAGAGAGGCAAACAATCATACACAAATCCAACTATAAAGAATAGCCCAAATTCACTTACTGCCTTGAGTACATACAAAAACATTCCTTTGACTCCAGTGTATCTTCTCATTTATATCCCACCTCAAAATACTTTCTGAGAAGAAAATGCCGTTGCTTGTCTACCAGTGAAAGGAAAGGGTTGGTTAGAACAAGTATAACACTGACAGTAAAGATTATATTTTTACAACTTTTTTTTAAAAAAATTAATCTTGCGGAGAAATATAAAATAAGGTTTTGTTATAAACATCGCCATAGTGTGATTGTCCAGTCTTTATGTCATCTGGATTAAATAATACACTTCTGACATGGAGACTGTTGCTCTTTATTATATTCATGTAGTGACAAAGCCAGCAGAAAGATCAACACAATTTATACCCTTCAATCCATATTGTACAGTATAAATCCTTTGTTCAAACAACCATATATACATATTTTTCACTGTACTTCCAGTCTGAATAAGAAACTGCATATCTTTGTTGGCAATAGGATAGGAAAATGCAGCAGTTGCCTGTCCTTCCTCTGAAGAATCCCTGTTGCATCTGAACATGACTAAGAGAGCGTGATGTGGACAAAATTGTGTTACTGCAAAACAAGAATATTTCTGCTTGGGACATTGACAGGAATCTGAATCTATGGTCTTTATGCTCTTTGTGGTACTGTGTCTGAAAACTCTGTAAAGCTGCTCATGTCCATTTTAAATTCATTAACAAGTGTTTTGCCTCTTAATTAAAAAAATATATATTAAGAAATAGTTATCTTTCTAGCTTTGTGCATGAAAAAATTGCTTCATGCTCTTTATTTAATTTGCATAATTATTGTGATTGTTAATTAGTGTATATACATGAGGGACCTTGAGATCCCAAGGTAAAAGATTTTCTTTATCATCTAGGCATTTTCTTTATCTGCATAGGCATAAATACCTTTAAAAGAAATTAATTTGTATAGCTGCTTTTAAATAAATTAATTTGTATAGCCAAAGCAGCTATCTTCTTACA
Organism: Anthoscopus minutus; assembly: GCA_013399455.1. Lineage (NCBI taxonomy): Eukaryota > Metazoa > Chordata > Aves > Passeriformes > Paridae > Anthoscopus > Anthoscopus minutus. The sequence goes on from VWYI01022868.1 coordinate 11,637, forward strand.
CTTTGTCCTATTTCACATGCTGCTTAAATCAATGATTCAGCTAGAAAATGAAAGTAGAAGAGATTTCAGCTATAGATTTGAGACATTACCTTACAGATTTTTTTTCTTTCTTTCATACAAACAACTAATTCAATATACAACTAATGTATTACTGGTTTAGTCCAAAAAAACTATTTATCCTCTCATCATTTGAGTTCTGCAAGGCTAATGAGTTTTGGCAGCATTTGATTTTAACAGTTTATAGACCTTCACTATGAATAATTTTAGATGAGGCACAGAAAAAAATGTCTTCACTTTATGATCCATATGGAAATACTAGAAAATTACTCTTAAAAGAACTGGGGTTTTTCTGATTTTTCTTTTGCTTTTTAAATAAAATAATGAATGGACAATTGCAAATTACATCTGAAATAAATTTTAAGACGGTGAAATTCAAAAATCAGTTTTAAAAAAAGAAATATAAGAATATGAGGATCACAAAGAACAGCAAAGATTTTCTTACAAGTAAATCATACTATGTTTTCTAGCTCCTAGTTTCTTATTTTCTCTCTGTGGATCAGGAGTTTCCCTTAAGCAGTGCAGCAGTTCCTTAAAAGAGATATGTTTTTCTTGTATCGTCTTCTTTCACTGTTAAAGTTTTGCAAGACCCCATGGCAACTACAGACAGTGTTTACCTGTAAAATGAGCACTGGGCAGACTCTGAAAGCTGGCTTACCAATTCCTTCCCATCTTTTGAACACCCCAGTCTATCTTTTTTAATGGGATTTAAAGAAATTTCAAATAAAGTGAAAGGTACTCTCAAGAATGGGAGTGGATTGAACACAAAAATCACAATTTTTTTTTTAAAAATGGCTATTGACTGTGACATTTTATATGAACCACTGCATTAAGGAATTCTGTTGGACTAGTAAAAATGTTCCTGTGCAAAGTCAACATAAGAATCCTGATTTGGCTGAAATCAAATACAATCCTCTCCTGATAATCTGCTAACAAACCCACTCAGTCTCCTAAAAAATATTTTAATCAGTTT
>VWYI01022879.1:764-12383 GCA_013399455.1 Anthoscopus minutus
AGCACATTAGGAAATGTGCAAAACAATGGCATTTTCATTGCATGTGACAACAGTGAGGCCTGATTAATTATTTGCATTTGTGTTTATCACTGTATGAATCGATTTTTTTAAATTTCCCTTTCAAGTGCAAACTTAGTTCACCATTTAACACTGATACTTTTTATCTTTTTTATCTTTGCAGTATGCCGGGAAGACTCCTACCAGTCAATAGTGTCATGTGCTGCTGTAGTACTTACCCCTGTAGACACAACAGTGGATACAAGGAAAAGAGAACAGCTGATAATGCCTGATGTGTCCAAACAGTGAGTTATTCAAATAACATGATCTTTTACAAGTGCAATTTAAACACCAGGCCAGATTCCTTCTCATGGAAATGCATATACACCCTCCTTTCTCTTTCATCTGGGCTTTCCTAGCTGTTTCCTAAAGTAGAAACTGGCCTGAGGCTAAGCTTCTGTTCATTAGCCTACATTTCTTTCCCAAGACTTTTGGTAATGACATTTATAGAGGGAATATAGAGGGCCTTTATATGCTGAGAAACTGACTTTTTAACAGGTTTGATAAGGTTATTCTTTTTGTTTAAATAGTCCTTTCATTCTTGCAATTAGTTGATTTTTATAAAAGAGGTGATTGGTAAATGCTCAGCTCATCTGATATATTTCAGTATTTTCCAGTGACCATTTTATCTCTTTGATGCAAGATGCAATGGCATCTTCAAAAGTGTGATAGTGTATTCTTCCAGTGAAATTCTGCCTACTTAATTACAATGTATTTTGATATCTTACAGTAAATGAAAATCATAACCACAGAGTGCGCAGTAACACTTGACTTGCAATACCAGGCAGGATGGTTATTTCTTAATGATTGAGTCCTTGGAAAATAGAATAATTTTGTTTTCATGAAAAGAAAGAAAACACAGTTGTAAGGCTTTATCACAACACAAACTTGAGGCCTGTGCTTTTTAAAGCATAGAAGATATTAAAAAAACATGACAATGGATGACGCAATTTCTGTACTTATCATTATGTTTAGTGTTCTACTTCTCTTACTATGTACAAGTTTAGCTTTAAAATTGTCCGTGGAGTCCTGGCTCGCATGCCTGTTACTGTAAGAAAATTAAAACAGATCCCCTCACACCCCCAAAATCCCTGAAATATCCAAAACGCCACTGGTGGATTATGGTAGATTAGATGGGTTGTGATCTTGCTAGAGATCTATGACTTAAGTCTGCATCTGGCTGTGGTGTCTTTTTCAAGGTGATGATAAACCCTTTTCATCTAGAATACTTAAAATTTAACGCAGTATGTGTGTTGTCTAGGTATTACTGCCATGGCCTTGTGTTGGAAATGCTGTGAACATGTAATTGTTGTGGTGCTTCTGTTGTGTGACTCTCTGAATACCCAGGGATTGGAAAGGCAATGGGCTGTAAAATACTGTCCTGAAATCCAGAATAATCTTTCTGGTTAGTTCAAAGCAGCATAGAACATTTTTTTCTTGTCTTCACTAAAAGGGAAACCTGCACAGTTGTTTGATTGGCTTTTTCATATACTATGATGAGATTCAGCATTTAATAATCTCTTAGGAATTTAAAGTGGGAAGCTCTGATATCAGTTTAGCATGTGTGGAATGAAGCTACCTCCCAGATTTTTGGCATGTTCGGGTTTTTAATACTTTTTTACAACCTGATTAGTGTTATCTTCTAAGAACACAGACGTAACTTCCTAAGCACTCAGAGGTCTCAGAAACATACTCTAACCTCTTCCTCTCTTCCAATACTTATGTTTAAAAATGCGGCCTGTGCCTCTGGAATTCTTTCAATGAGAAACAAGATTGTCCTTAAACAGATTAAATTTATTTGAACTTCTCCATATGAAACTACATCAGTGTATAAGTGTCTTTAAGCCAACATTTCTGATAAGTATATTTGAAATTAAACAGAACCATCTTGCTAGAAAAAGTTTGCAATTGGACTTCAGTAAATTTGGTAGAAACCTTCAAAGTAATTGCAGGGAGGTGAAAGCATGCACCTTCAAGAAAATCTCCGACATTATGAATGAAACATCAGCATACCGATCTTGCATTTCAGCCTGTGCTTTCTACATGCAGATAGTTTTTTTCATATCTAGTTAATGGAAGCAAAACAGATCCTAATTCCTGTGTCTAAGTATCCCAGTGTCATCTGTCTCCAGTGCAAGCGTTCCTTGGTATTTGTTGAATTCCATTGACTGGATTGCAGACTTAATGTATGAGCTGGTCTCCATGTGTGGATTATAGTTATTGATGCTCCATCCATGTAGAAAACAACATTGATGTTTGATTGTTATGCTTATCTTTGTGTACCTATATGGTTTTGGCTTGCATGTCCAAAAATTGTTCATATCACAGAGGACTGAGCAGTAGCCAGCCATCGAGGTCATGTAGGGAGAAGTTTCTGCCTTCAGGCCCGACAGGGACAGAGTATGTTTAGAATAACTAATGCTTTCTAAAGCTACATGAGAAAGTGTGTAATCCAAACCAGATGCATATTAATGATCATAAAATGTTAAACAGTTACAAATAGCTAAAAATAATTATCTTGTGTGCCACAGTAATATTACATCCAAGACATTCAGGGTGCAAGAAGCTGTGAAGACCGGTCAGGAAAAAAAAAAGTAAAATAAAAGCTTTCAATGCTACTTGTATAATATTTGATTAATGATGTTATTTTGTTTTAGAAAGAAACTGTTTAGTGGCTTTAAATAATGTATTTGCTTAATGTATTTTTTTTGTAAGCAGCAAATGGTGCCAGAAGTGGTGACAGCAAATCATAATGAGACTTTAAGTGTCTGTGATTAGATCTTATCAGGATTGCAGGAGCAAAGGGCCAATATTTTTTTCCCCCTGTATTTTTTCTTGGAAGTTCAAACCATTTCATCAGGGAGTAATTTCATAATGGTACCCAGGTAATTGCTGACTCGTTGCTTGGGCGCTGGGTAAAATCCCTACCTCACTTCCCAGGAATGGACTTGCCAGGAGGAAGAGCATACCTTGGTGACTTTTGTCTTTCTACTTACAGCAGGCACTGAGGCAGAGAAATACATGGTCAGTGTGAGATTAGGGTGAAAAATGGGAAATGTGAGCTCTGCCTTATTTTGTCTTCTCAGCTCTCCACTTTGCTTAGGATGTTGCATTAGCTTTGCTGTATCTTTAGTAATACAAGACTTAAAAACCTCTTGCTGTCTTAATGGTTCAAGTTATCGAGGACTCTTTGTATTGCCATAGTGAGTGATACATCAGTCAGTTGTTCTTAAAGGTGCCCAGATGCTAAAACAATTGGAACATTTTGAACAGTGAATTCTGCTTACAGAGTCCCAATTTTAGCCTTCCCTATCTGAATTTGAACATGAATAAATTAGCTGCTGGCACAGAGCAATGGCATGAAGGATCCTAACTTCCTTTTCAAGTTCTTATGAGGCAGCTTGGGAGAGGAAGCATGGCCCAGAGAACTCTATGGGATGCTTTAAATCAACTTAGCTTCAGCTTCACTGGGAAAACTGTCAGCTGAAAGGTCAGCCTACAAGGGGCAGTGTGGAAAAAGAAGTGTCTAAAGACACGTGAGTCCTGGAGCAGTTCTGCTGCTCTGTGGTGTTCATAGGTAAACATAGAAAACCATTCATGTGCTATTAGTGCATGAAAAAAGTATAGAGAAATTTAGGTGAACCATTTTTAAAATCAGATTTAAGGTTAAGCTGATAGTTGTGTACTTCATTTGATGTGTTTCTTTGGCTATGACTGCCCTTCAGTTCAGAATAGTGATGGCAACATGCAGCCCTCTGAGCTGACTATTTTAAAGGTGGTTTGTGCATTAGCTGCTGTCATATTTCTGATTTTGATTTTTACTTAAAGATGTTATTTTCTGTTAAAGTGCTTTTAGAGCTACAGATTTTGTTATGTCATGAAGCAGACACGGTAATTTGACAACTCTTTTTCATGTCAAATATTTAGGAGAGATTTATGGATAAAGATCCTAGAAAAATGATAGGATGAGTGGTAATGTTTTTAAACTGAAAGAAGGCAAATTCAGACTGGATCTGAGGAAGGAGGCTTTTACAGTAAGGATGGTGAAACACTGGAGCACGTTGTCCAGAGAAGTCATGGATTTTCCATCCCTGGAAGCATTTAAGGGGTGTTGGATCAGGCTCTAGGCATCCTGATCCTGTTGAAGGTGTCCCTGTTATTGCAGAAGGATTGGATAAGATGCCCTTTAAAGGTCCCTTCCAACTCAAATGTATTCTGTGATTTTATTTTATGATTCTAAATATCACAGATCATTTGACAGTTCTTCACACCCTTCAGATCAAGTAGAATTTTTTCTGGTAAATGCCTGAATGAGCCTGTGTAGCGAGTCTTTTCAATATTTTGTCTGTGCCAAAGCTGTTTCACTTGTACCTTGAAACTGTACTTAGCTGAGCAAGATTTTTAAGTGTGAGTTGAAATACATGAGAAAGCTTATTGAAATCACAGTGACTACCTGAGTGCTTGCTGATGGAAACAGGGTGCTAAGGGGAGAGTTTCAGCTCTAGTGCCATTCGTGCAGCAGTGTTTAGTGCAGATGCTAACCCAGGACTTTGGTGCCGATACAGGCTGGAATCTAGGAATATTTTGGTGCATATATAGACTAAATTTATTAGCTGCAGTAAGCGTATGCCAAAATTTAGGGGCTTTTTTTCCTCTCTCAGAGTTTTAAGTTGTAGATATGTAATTGTTGCATCAGAAGACTGATAGTCCTTTCTGAGTCTTGCAGCCTTGCCCAATTCCTTTCAAAAGAAGTTCAAACCAAGCTGATTATGTATTATTCTTCACTTATTCAGTTGTGGATTTTCTTTTCATTTTTTATCCCTACAATTTTTTTTTTGCATTTTTGATAAATCCCAGGGAAGATTTTTTCCCCTTGAAGTAAAAGTGATGTTATTTTACCTTGGTAATTTTTGATGCTTTTATTATGATCCTATAATTGAGAGATGCCTCTGCCTGAATTAAGGTGTAAACAAAGGGTTGAGGTTATACCAGCAATATGTGTACAAGTAGGTGCTGCTTCACAGTTTGCCCAAGTGGGAACCCTTGTCTGGATGTATCACATAGGATGAGCCAGGTCACCCTACCACTCCATTCTGTGCCTATCTCATGGCAAAGGGCTTCTGTGGTCTTAAAATCACATTTCCCTGTCTCAAACACTGTTTAATTCCTTACAGCCACTCAGTGGTGATGTGAAGTGTGTTCTGTAAAGCAGTGTCCACATCACAGTTCATGTCTTCTCTGATAGTCCTTTCAAAAAGGCATCTTTCAGTAATATGAAACAGGAATGCTTTTTACACCTGTTTGGAAAAACAGATAAAAGATGGTTGTACTGTTTAAATTTCTGGATGATTGGGACAGTGGGCTATGGAAGCATCTGCCACTCTTTGGGTGAGAGAATGCAGGGAGAATAGGGATGCCCAGTGTGGCTCTGAAATGACCATACTTTACTGAGCTGTGGTTCCAGCCCAGCTGAGAAACCTGAGACATCAGCTGGATTGCAGTATACTCTCTGCCCCTACATTTTAGTGATAACAGGTAGGAGAGGTAGCGTTTATGTCCATTTCTTTAAAGCAGATGCTTTGAAATGGAGTAAACATAAGCAATGTGCTTATGTTGTCAGTAGTCTACTTTTACATTCTTTTATCTGTTTTGCTAGTTAGTCTTTAAGCCCTATTTAGTGACTTCGAGGGGAACTGAAAATTTCTGTTTTCTGTGTTGTCTGTCTTGTGGTCTCCTCGTACATCCTGTATTGCTTTTTGCATATAATGGGAAAATAACTTATTTTGCTGTACTCACTTCTCATTTGAAATGACAAAGTTTTCAGACAATAGTAAAAATACAGTATTTACACTTCTTCTATTGTCTGCTAACAAGATGAAACTCCTACCTGACATTGCCTCTTGTTTAGGCTACCCAGATTGGTAACTTCTTTTTTCTTGCTTTGAGGAAAAAACAAAACAATAAGCCTGACTCTGTTGTTGCTATTTTTTCCCTGTGTCCAGCCACTGCAAAAATGAGAATGAGTTTGTAAAATCAATTATAAGTAACAGTTGTGCAAAGGAAATATAGTTGCGCTGCAAACTGAATATGGAAGAAACCTCGTATCTGGGTATAGAAAGGAAGTATCATCAGTTCTCATGCTCCTTCTAAGTCACTGCAGCCATGATTGACAGGAAAGCAATCTACATATATAATTAAAATATCTTAGGCAATTGTTTGCAGCCAAGAGATTAAGCGTTTTTTTTACAGCTTATTGATCATGAGATGGAAATAAGCTGTTTTTTGAGAGCCACTAATTGCAGTTACTGTACTTAATATTTTCAATATTTTGTAGTTCAACTCCTGTCTTTTCCTCCTGTGTGGTGGTGAATAATGCGGGAGGCAGAGGAATGATGGCAGTTGTCCTAGGAAGGAAGGGTGCTACATAGATTTTATCTATATCCATGCCAAGGAACCTTTGATCCTTTGCAAGTATAGCCATTGTCAGGAAAGCTGCTCTTTCCTATGACAAGAGGTTCGGTTTCTAATACACAATAAACTATGAATGCTTTAATCATTTCCCTTAAAGTATTACTGATGTGACTGAACTCAACTTGATAAAAAGATACAGGGATAGAATGTCAAGCAAGGTACTTAATGAGGCCACTTTGAATGAAAATGTGGAGGGTCAAGAAAACGACAGCATTTTCTAGTTGAGGTAATTGTAACTGCAAAACAAGGTGAGTGCATTGTATCATCGTTCAGCTAGTCTTCATTAATAAAATAAAATTGAGGAAATAAAAACTTGTAGGGATGAAACAGTTTTGCTGATGATGTTTCTGAGTACCAGATGGTGAAAATATGGATAGAACTTTTTGAGTCAAAATACAGTTGCTGTAATGTACATTGGCAGAGTGTGGCCACAGCTGATTTAAAACATTGAACTGCAGAAACAAAGGACAGTGCAGTTATAATAATTGGGAATACAAATTTTCCCTGCTTCAACAGCAAGCACTGGACAACATAACTGCATCTACAACTACAGTTTCTGAACTAGATCTGAAGCTGTCATAAGAAAAAGATTTCACCAAATCACAGTGACATTTAGAAAACAGCTTTGTCTACAGCAAGATCACTTTGTTTCATTGACATATGTTAAATTATATACCTTTATGATACCATAATATCATTCAAGCTTTGGCCATGACCCTAATAAGAGTGTCCTTTGGAAGATTATCAATTTATTTTTCAGACCCGAGAAAAAGTTTAGTTTGTAAATTAAACTAAAATCTGTGCATTCCCTTGCATCCTTGTTTTCTCTGTTCTCTGTAAATCATCACATTCTCCCCTGGGCATTTCTGCAACAGAGGAAGCTTTAATTACCTGACTTGCTTGTCCTTCATGTCCACAAATTTGCCCAAAAGAAATACATCAGGATAAGTAATTTTGCACTATTTAGTTATAGAGCTTATTTGAAAATATGCCTTTCTTATGTACATATATGGGAGGTGCATAAGGTAGGCTTGGTTTCAGTGCAGATTTTATTCTGTAGGTACTGTAGTGTCTGGAGGTGTCTGCTTTATTTACATAACTGAGAATTACGAGTCAGACCACCAATACCAACTTAATTTCAAAGTGGCAGTCTCACACTTGGCAACTAAGAGCTCTTCTAAACTGATGGCCTCGAGTAATCATTGCAAAATATTCTTGGCCAAGTACATTTTAATTAGAACAATGAACCATAAGGCACAGTTTTGAATTTTAATTTTGGGCTGAGATTTTTGTTGTGGGATGAAATAGAAATGTTTATATATATATATCAAAACTCCTTAATATCTGTAACAATTCTAAAAGGAGATGTAGTTGAAATAAATAAAATCTTACCTGGTTCAATCAGCCTTGAAGAGGATGGTTACTATAGGTAATGCAGGCAGAAACAGGCTTAGACAATTGAAAATAAATTATCTGGACATCTCCATCTGAAGAGCTGCTGTTCTAAGTTGTAGTGCTAGTCATTCACAGTGTTTATTATTCTAATAAAATTACAGAGGTTTTCCATTATCTTATGTGGCAGCTGAAGCCCTGAAGAGCACACCCATCATCTGCAGGAATGTCTGCAAAGCCACCCCAGCATGATGCTCTTCAGAGACAGGGCTACAGTGGGGCATATGGAAAATAACTCACTCATTGATGATGGATTTAAAATTAAAAACAGACTTCATTTTCATCCAGCTTAAATTCATGACCAACATAAACACTCAGAACAAGCATTGTTATACCCTCATGTTTGGGTATTAAAGGAGAGCTACAGTTTTTATTTACGAGGTACCTGGTTAGGGGGCTGAAGGCACCTGATTTTGGGGCAGCACAAAGAATCCTCAAAATAATGGCTTTTCTGGACTTAGGCTTCAATTCAGAAAAGCCATTTTTTTTAGATAGTCTGAGTGTAAAGTTAGATCATGTAGCAGTTTTTGAATTTCAATAATCAGTTCTTGTAACATCCTACCTCAGTTGGGAAGGCAGTGTTAGATCCTGTTGTTAACCTTGATGCCTAGTGTTGCCTAATGAGAATTTACAGTGGGGTGTGAAGCTTCACTGAAGGAAAATGCTTTTAAAGTACAGAACCAAAGATTTGGGAGCAAGCCCACTTCACTCAAATAGGGAGAATGAGAGAAGTGCTAGCTGTGCCCATTTTATTCCTTTATCTTGTACATCCAAAATCTTGAAAGTATACAGAAATTATTTTACTATAAAACTGGGGCAAATGTAGTTATTAAACTTTAACTCAAGCTTTCACTAACTAAAGTGGAAATGCTCAGTCTTATGAACCGCTGCAGAAATAGAATTGTGCTTTCTAGTCTGTAAAAGTATTTTGCTTTTTAGCAGTTGCTGAACTGTAATTGAAGTTCTGTTTGAGACCAGTGCTCGTATTTTATCATGCTTTCAAGGAAATTAAGGCAGGTTTGGGTCTGTACCTTTGTGCAGCAGAAACATCAGTCTGGGGGCAGCATTATCTAAATTCTGAAGAGATGGAGGAGGGGTGATGGGGGGAGGAGGGACCAGGGGATCGTTTGTTTTTTTAATTTAGAAGCCTGTGGTGTTTGTATTAAAGTACAGGCTCAATTCTTACAAATTAGATTTCAAAACATAATTGCAGCATCAAATATAAAAATTAATCAACTATGTTATTACTTGTGAACAATTAAAGCATCGTAAAAAGAAAAAATATGAAGGAAATACGCTTGTACATGTAATGCTAGGATTGCAAAATACTTGATTTGATTAGACAAATGTAGATTAAAACTAGAAAAAACAGTTCAAGTGCATAGCAGAGATGTGTTTGTTTCACTTTCACAGTAATTTAATAATTTCTCTGAAGCATAACAAAGAACAGCATTTATTTCTTACTGTCATTGGAAGGTGGGGAAAGGAGGATGATGTCACAGAAAAAATAGGTAGATTTGCATTTATAATTGCATGGTGTAACTATTGGACTATTGTGCTGTGCTGTTTCACTGCTCATTGTATGATTCCAGTGAAAGCATTATCTGGTATTCTTTTGAATCCGATGGGTGAAAAATAATGGTTTTGTTGTAGTGTCATTACTGGCTTATTGAGGGGATTTCTAAACCATGTATTTTGCAGAACATTCCTGAAAACCATCATCCTGTGCAGTGACTGTATTAGGGTTAGCTTTGTTAGAAAATACACTACTCTTGAGTCAAATTATCATGACTTAAATAGGAATAACACTGCAGCAGATGTAAGTTCAATTAGCATGCTGCTTAAAAATATATAAAGTGCTTCATGGTGCTTAAGATTGAGAGATTACCTGCATCCTAGAGGGAATGAATTATGTGAAAAGATATCCATATGTGCATGCTATGTTTCACATACTAGGAGGAGGAGTTCGCTTTTTATTTAGCACAATTAAGTGCAGAAGGATGCTCCAGAAGGGTGTATAATCTAAATATTAGTATTTCTAAGGGCAAGATTTTGGGTTTTTTTGCAAAAAGGTCTGTTTTACAGAGTAAAAAAGTGATATTAGAGAAGGATAGAAATAATTTTAAGAACAATCTCCTTATCTCCACCTCTAGCTCCAGTTTGTTTTGTTCTTATTTATTTTTTCCTGGAAGTAACAAAAGAAATAGAGGCAATACTCCTCTTTCTCTACCATGCACATTTTTCAATGTATCTGTGAATAGCCCTGTGGGCAATAATTTTAATAACCTATCAAAATCTATGTTTGCAGTGAGTATTGAATATGTTATTTTTACTTGCATGGATTTACTGATAGCAGAGGTGGAAGACTATATCTAAAAAAGGAGAAGTGGTGCTATTGCTCTTTATCTCATCTTCATCCTCCTGTTTTTTTCCAGTCAGTACACTGACTGCATTGCATTGGCCACCATATGGGATATAAAAGACACCTACAGCATAAAAAACCCCAGTGAAAACCAGGATGGGAAATGAGAAGGTGGGAAGCAGAGGAAATAAAAGTGAAAAGACTGCATTATCACCCTAGGACACGGGCGGCTTCGGTGAAGTTGGATTAAGACATAAATTTGCAATAACATTGCAGTAGAATTAAGCCATAAAGACAAAATATTCTACCAAATAAGAGTGAATTTAAAAGACCCAAATGCTACAAAAACTATTTGTACAGTTATGAAGTGAGTACAAATATAAGTTCTTCCTCCTGTGCTCCAGGAGCAGGATTAAGTTCTGTTGAACTGAGGATATCACCTAGCCCAGCTGCTTTTTATCAGCAATAGCTGCAGTAGGCACCATCTAAAAAGATGTCTGTGAGGGAAGATTATTTTTTGGTTTTCTTTTCCTGTGCTGAAGCGCAAAGTATTTTGTGTGCTTCTAGCTCATTTTACTAGTTCTTTGTGGATATGGTAGGATTTCACTCCAACTGTTTTGGTTTTGGTATTTAAATCCTCTCTTAATCATTACATAAAGGAGTAGTATGTAGCTTTTGTTGCACATAAAAAATATTCGCTACTGCTACCTTGATTAAATGTGTAACAGCATGTATTACAGATATATCCACCTAATATTAGTAATAATCCAGATTTGGAGCTTTCATCATAGCAGCCTACAGCATCAGCTTGTGTACAGCTTTTATAAAAGTTTTCAAAAAATAAAATGGGGAAAGGAAAGGAGGCCAATGCTTTCATCATATGTGTGAGGTGGTGTTTTCAAAAGCAAGTTAGACATAAATCAAAATATGGTAAGTTAAAGCCCCTTTTTCCTCCCAGATCAGCTGTTCTGTATGTTCAGTGCATTCCCCAATGCCAAGAGAGTTCCTGTGATGAGCAGTACAAGTAGGAGAGAGAAGTACATATAGGAGGGTACTAGGAGTGAGCTATTGGGAAAAACCAAGGGGAGCACAGGTGGGGAGGTAGCTTTGAGGTAAACTTCACCATGTTTTAATTAGTCATGCTTATAAACTACACTCTTGATAAAACTCTTTGTCTGTCTGTCTATTTGTTAATTTCTTAATGCAGAAAGCCTACAGGATTGTCCTGGTTTAGGACAAATTTGAGAGGAAACCTCCAAATGGGGTCTCTCCAGGAA
>VWYI01022888.1:0-28954 GCA_013399455.1 Anthoscopus minutus
TACATTTTGCACTGTAACCCATGACACACTCCAAGTCAAGCAACCAAAAGTTAACATAATTACCAAATACCAAATGTGGAGCAGAGGGACTAATTTGATCAGAGAGGCCAAAGGGATAATTCTTGGAGATAAAGCATTGCAACGCAGAAATGCAGCCTAACCAACTGCTTTATCAAAAGAAAAAGGAAACAATTTCCAAGCCTTAACTAAAATCCCCAGTTGGTTCTTCATCTTTCCAGGAGTCTGTTTTTTGCCTAACAGTGCTTGTTCCATCTCAGATTTATTTCACTGCTCCTGTTCTCTGCACAAAGCTGTTTGCTGGTTCCTGGCTCTTCCCTTGTGTCAAAGAAACAGCCTCTACCCTTGGTTTGAGGAGCTCCTTAATCATGAAAGAGAGCATCCAGAGGGAAATATTCATTATATTTAATGTCCAAGCCTACTTTCCATAATGATCTGGAATAGACCAAGCCTATCCAGAGTCACTTTGTGCCTGCAGGACTCTTCAGAGTGGGTATTTTGCTCCATCTGATGGGAAGAGGCTGCTTGGTGATCTCCACTGACCCCCTGTGTGACCCAGACCCTCTCAAGCTTGTAGAGCAGCAGATCCAGACTTCACCAGGCACAGCCTAGCAAAGCAGAGGCTCCCAAACAGCTGCTTCCAGGTGCTGTTATGCCAGATAAAATGAGTTGGCACAAAGGAAAGAAGGAACTCACAGAAGAAAGCGCAGGAGATGGGAAGCACGGCTGAGAAAAGAGAGAGAGCGTCTGTTCCAGAAGACATTTTATCGACTGAGCCCCTTCTCTGGGTCTCCCAAGAACAAACTCTAAGTACATCCAAGATTATATTTTGCATACATTTTCAAACAAAAAAATTTTGTGTTTCCAGAGCAGCTTTGGGAGAGCCACCTTGCTACCTCCGCTGGATTAATTTTTTCACAAATGAGGAAACAGGGGCTAATTAAACAACTTGAGCCAAAAGCTATTAAGTTACTGGCAGCACTAGAGATGAAATTAATTCCTCCAAATCTAGGGTGTCTGTTTATTTATATTGATTTCCCTATACTTACAGCAAAGGCTAGCATGTCATCTTCTCCAGATACACAGCAGCACTACCCCTGGCACAATCCCACTGCTTCTAGCAGTCACTTTGCTGCAGTTTTCTTGCACCAGAGCTGTAAATCGGGGGTGTAATGGAAAATGTCAATGCATGCGTAGTAGCAAAAATCACTGGTCAACAAAATTAATGCAATTTGATTTCTAAAAATTCATTATTAATGCTTGTGTTCCTGCAATAGTGACTTCATACTTATTATTTTCAGTCTGTGGAACCACTTCAGCTAGTGCTTGCTTGTGCTGCTAACTACTTCTTGGAAAACACTTACTACAGCATTTTTGCTGCAGAAGAAGCTGCTGCAAGTCTCCCAGAGAATCGGGAGAGGGAAGAATGTGATTGCAGGTTTTTACAAGGAGGGTGCAGAGCAGCAGTGCTGTGCACTCCTTCATGTCTATTTTGCAGGAAGATGCACAAGAAGAGCTCCTTGTGCTGCGTACAAGCTTGCCACACAAAATGGGCAAAAAAGTGTTGCTCCGCATGTCCTGTGCTGAAGTGCCAGTGCTGCGTGTCCCATTTCCAAGCAGCAAGAGCATTGCCAGCTGCGTCTGCTGGAGAAGGAGCTTTTGCTGCGTTTTGCACTTGCTTGCACACTTCCCACCTTCTGGTGCTGTGCCCCAGCAGCAACCCTGAAATTCAGCATTACCGCTTGGCAAGGTCTGTGCTGCGCACACGCGATGTGTCTTGGGCACTCTTTTTCCTCAGCCTGAGGTGCAGAGACACTCCTGCTGCTTGGCACTTTGCAAGTGGTCTGTGCAGTGCAAGAAGGCTGCAGAGAAGCACTCTTGCTGCTGAAGTGCTTCTGTGTGCAAGACTTTCAAGGCAGCAGCGCAATGTGAGCGACAACAAGCACACACAGAGAAGATGCTTTTTCCTGGCCCTTTTTGCTGTGCCACACACTTCTGCACATCTTGGGATGTGCTCCAATGGGAGCGGAGATCCTTGCAGCTGACAGCCACAGTGCAGAGAGCACAGGCATCAGAAACCAAATGGCACATTGTGTAGGAAAGAGCTGTGCAGCTTGAATGTGCTGCAAATGCATGTTAGCACGGAATGCAGAGGCATGGTGCTCACAAAAGCATTGTTCTGGCACAGTTTCAGCGTGCGCCAAGCAATGGAAAAGCTTTCCGCTTGCGTTCGCAGCAAGAGATGCAGTAGCCGGTGTTAGGCAGCTCTTGGCCGGCAAGCGGCGGAGCCGCGCGTCTTTGGGCAGCAGCAGCCGCCTTGAGGCGCTTGTTTCCCGGTAGAAGCAGAAGTGCGAGAAGCGCCGTCGGATTCGAGTCTGGAGCGGCGGAAAGCACAAGCGCTGGTGAAAGGTGAACAATGAAGCTGCTTAGCTGATGGCTTTTGTGTGAAGCTTCCAGACTGCAAGAGGATCGTGTCTAGAGCTTGCCCTCCTGCCCAATGTACGTCTGCTTTCCTTAGAAGGAGAAAAATGGAAACAAACCAAAAGATGATTTAATAATAACTATTCATTTTTTTAACCAAATAAGCAGAGGTCAAAATGATTTTGAGCTTACTGCTTTGTGAATGCACTAGTTTTGAGTTATTGTAATAATTCTCATGTGATTTGAAGTTCTCTTCTCTGGTCTTTCTCCATTCTTCCTGAACATGAAGCAAACTGAACCTTTGCTAAGATCAGGAGGGGTTTCCAAAAAGTGCCTTTTCTCATCCAAGAGCTGTTTTCCCTGCAGATCACCTAAAAGGAGTCTATCTTCGGTAATTAGTAGTAAATTACTGTCTTAGCAGGAAGTGCATGCAAGTCTCCACAATTACTCTGCTACCTGCATTGGGCTTTTAGCCACAGCAGCTGACTGAAGGCTCCATAGTACATTGAAATACACCAGCCAGAAATGAACCTGAGAGCTAGATTTTTCCCTCAGACTGATCTAACTGCAGCACAGCTAATACCAAGGGCTTGGGTTTGTGATTTTTCTTGCTGCACTGCTGAGGCACTGCACTAGAAACACAGTCAAACATCCAAGAAGAGAATTACTGCTGTGAATATTCTCTGCTGTTCATCATTTCATTGACGAATGCATTCAGGAGGCAGAGAAATACTATTGAAATAGTAAAATCATGTTTGCTGGACATCGATCCTTATTTGTAAGTGATAAATATGAATTTTCCCCAGTTTGATCTAAAAGGAAAAGAATTAAAATTTTAATCTAGTAACCTGCCATGGTACTCCCACATTAATTGAGAGTCAGCCTTCAGACTTAACTGGAGCTATTACTACAGACAGACTGCATGGCAGAGGTTTTCAAATGCATTTTAAATGCAGGGCTCAGAGAACTTTCAAAGTGGTATTGCCAAACCAGATCATCTCTACAGTCAGCACTTATTTATCAGCTCTGTAAGGGATTGTGTAGGAAAAGCAGAAGGGCAGATAATTTGACCAGATCTTTCCTTTCACCTCTTCCATCTCTGGGCAAGGCTAGTGCAATACAGGGCTTTACTGGGCAGCACTGGTGTGCATTGTGAGACAAGAACCTTTATGATGATGTAGGGGAGCACTGGGTCAGCCACACAGAGCTCTGTGGAGTTTGTCTTCCTACAAAAGGCTCATGCCACAATCTTGCACAGAAGAGTTGCATATTGAAGCTCCTACCGTATTAGCTAATGTCGCTCTTTTATGGTTTTGTTTAAATGATGGAAATACTTTAATAATTCTGTGCTCTGAAACTAATAGTGGCTTCTCACTGCCACCACAGCACCAGAGTCAGACTCTCCTTTTTGCTGTCCATCCCTGTTTTGTTCAGGTGGCCACACATGGCACCCACTTGGGTCACAGGTCCAGCCTGTGGAAGGGTTCCTAAATCACTTGCTAATGGCTGCCCTCATCCATCCAGGAGTGCACAGGCTGAGCTCCTCACCCCCTTGAGCCTGTTTCAGCTCCTCACTGTTCCCTGTGCCTGTGTCAGCCTGTCACCTCTCTGTCCCTGTCACAGCCTGTCACCAGCTTGTCACCTCTGTGCCTGTCACCCCTCTGTGCCTGTGTCAGCCTGTCACCTGAGCCTGTCTTCTCCCTGTGCCTGTCACTCCCCTGTGCCTGTGTCAGCCTGTCACCTGAGCCTGTCTTCTCCCTGTGCCTGTCACCCCTCTGTGCCTGTCACAGCCTGTCACAGCCTGTCACCTCTCTCTGTGCCTGTTGCAGCCCGCGGGAAAAGAGCCAGCTGGCTGATGACAAGCAGAGGTGCCTGTCCAGGAAAGCCTCCAAGCAGCCAAAGGAGCTCCCTCTGGCAGCTGCCGGCGCTCCGGGAAGATGTGTCGGAGCTGCGAGACCCGCCTGTGTCGGCCCTGCGGAATTCTGCACTAGCAGCGCGGCTTCATCGCGCACAGCCTGCTCGACCACTACGACCCCGCAGCGCTGCTCTGCTGAGCGCTCTGCTGCGGGGATGGGAGCTTTGGGTGCCCCTGTAACCCCTCAGCCCTGCCCTGATGAGCGCTCTGCTGCGGGGATGGGAGCTTTGGGGCACCTGAGCACATCCCAAAGCCGAAGCTGGGCTCCATGGGGATGAGGAATCTTGGCCCAGCACTGGCTCTGTGCAGCCCCAGCCACTGCGGCTGCTCTGTAGCTGTCTGTACACAGCAGGTGTGCTCATTTAACTGCAAAAACCCGGCAAACAGAGCTGTAACCTAAACATTTCTCAGGTGTTACAAACAGGGAATTGTTTCAGAAATATTCTCCATAGCTTTCCTTTTTCCTCTGAAGGAAACAAAGATTATCCCATTGAGCTGCAGAAGTGAGTGTGATTATTACATGCAGAGCCACTTGCAATGCCTTTGTTTGCTTCAGTGTTTGAGGTCTGGAATATCAAATGCTTTATTTTTAAATTAACTACCTCAGCGATGCAACTTTATGGGGGATAGGGGCTTCTAAAAGCTGTCCTGGCCACAAAGATTGCAGTTCACATCCCAATTCCCTCCAAGAATTTCCAAACTTTTAGAGGCTTTCAACATCTCACTTGTGATCCTACACCTTACCTTAAAAGGAGCAACAACAATCAAAACTCACAAGTATTTAAGCCTTCTTTCAGTTCTTAAACCCAGAGCTGTGTTTTTAAGCAGTTCTTCAAACAGGGTAGTACAGCTTCAGACACCAGGCCATGGCTCTGGGGCAGGGGTGGGTGGCATTAAGGTCCAGCTACACCCAAAACTTTACCACTGTGGAATTCCCAGGTACAGGTGAAGGGTGGAAGTAGCCTGGGGAACAGATGATCCCAAGTATAGCAGCATGCACTTCTTCCTCCTGTGCCAGTGGGCACAAATCTGTGTGCAGGAGGAATTCCTTGCTCTTTGGTAGGGAACAGGATAAACAGACATAGTCTCCCACAGTCAATAATATTAAGGGTTCTTTTATTTACCCAAGCACAAGAACACAGGCTAGGATGTTTGGACCTATGTTTCATCTCTCCTTTTTCTAAATTCAAAAGTAGTAAGTCCATAGGGAAAATAACTCTCTGTCCTTCCCACTCCTCTTTTGGAGCTGTTCCATTTTTGTTCAAATGAATGTTTGGTAAGGTGACTGGAATCCAGATTTTTTCCCATCCCTAGGGAATACTTGGACTGAGCTATGACATCTATTCTCGTGTTTTGGTTTCACCCTCCCAGGAAAAGAGTTTCAGCAGGAGGAATTCAGAGCCACATACACAACATTGCTGTGCTCCAGAGTGTCTTGAACAATAGTGCTCAGCTCCCTTTGTAGAATGTCAGATACTCAATGTTCCTCATGCAAGAAGTACAGAGACCATTTCAGAAACCAGACTGAGCTGCTGAAAGCTCTCAGGGCAAAGCCCATTAGGAATTTCATGTAGGAGAAAGCCTTGGGCAGGATTCACAAACTGGAATGAACAGCTGCCAGGTTCCTCCCTTCTGCCCAGGTTTCACTGGTTCTGCACACTGCCAGCAAGTGCCCAGACCTGCTGCCCAAATGCAGACTTCCAAAGCCAAAAATGAGATCTTACAAACACCCTTGTGCTACAAGGGCCTCAATCCCTCCAAAACCACATTTCCATGGTGCTTGATTGTCACTTCTGTTAATTTCTAAAAGCCAACCTGGATATGTTAAACCAGAATTAACTTTTCACAATTCTCTGGGGTTCCTATTCCTAAACTGGGACCCTTCACAGCTTTCCCAAGAGTAAGCCAAACCACTGCTTTAAGAAATGTAAATTCAATCCCATTCCTCTTCATCAAGCAATCCTGAGGAGACTTCTCCAGACAATCACCTGAGGAAGAACAAGGTGACAGATGGAAAGGATGAAGGACTAGCTCATCACAACAGCATTATTTTAAATCCTACAGATTCTGTGAAATCAGTTCAGATAGCTCATGACTGAACCTTTATCCAAGTGTTCCAGAGGGGACAGAAAACAGAACAAAGAAAGTTTTCTCAGCATCTGCCTGGCAGGATTTCCTGTGTGGCTTGCTAAAGGACACAACAAGCTCCCCGTGCAGGTCTTTTGGCTGGAAAGACACTCAGGTTAGCAGTGTGCAAACCCAGCTCACTGATGAGAGAAGCTCTCCCTTGTCCCTGATAAATGCTGCTGTGCTGGGCTGCTGAAGGGCAGCTGGCACCACGGGCACGGTGGTAGCACCTCCCCTCTCCTCCATCAGGCACGATGCCGTGTTTGGGGAGAGCAACTACAACATTTTTGTTATGCACTGAGACAGCAGCAACAGTTTTGTACTTGATTTTTCAGCAGCTTGCAAATTAGTGCACCTTTCCTGCACTGACTACCAAAAAACCTGCTGCAGAGATCTGCTTGGTGCTGTGTTTGTTCGTACCACAGCCAGGTTAGTGTGTGTGCCCCTGAGGTCAGGCAGTAGAGCCACAACTTGAGCTTTGCCTGGCTTTAATCCTGTCAGCCACACACAGTGAGGCCCTTTTGACTCCAAAACTCCCAGAGCCCTGTGCAAACAGTGAGGCACAACGGCACCAGGGCACTGTCCCCTCATACAATGAAAGCCTTGAGAAGGAAAAGTAATTTTTCCACAGGACATATATGAAGAAAGGTAATCAACATGAGACCGTGTGAACTGAAGATTCAACAAAAAATCTTTAAATTCTCTTATTATAATCTAACCATTTGATGACTTCTGAATTCAGAAACTGGTCTAAAATAATACATTCGAAACCAGCATAAATTAATTTACCAATGTAGCATTAGAGCTGGATATTGGGAGGAAAGTACAGAAATAATAAATGGACTGATGTGCCAAAATCCAGTCTTCTCTTGAGTAAGAAACTGTGGAGGGCACTGTCTCTCCCTTGACTTTTCACAAAGCAGTTCATTAATTTATTTGTTTGTTTTCTGGATGAAAGTTTGTATGCCACAGGCTGTAGCAAGTATGATGAAAACCAAGGAAAGTGGTGATCTGTTACTAATACAATTCAACAAACCAGGACTCTGCTCAAAACTCAACATGAAGGTATCACAAAATCAATAAATGCTGCTTCCTACCAGGTTCAGCGCTGAGAGGTCGGTCCTGTGAGATGGGATCTCTTCTCAGTTATTTGAAGATCAATCCACAGGAGGAAAATTCTTCATTGTCTTTGCTGCCAAACACAAAAATAGACCATTTAGCTTGCCTCTAACTTTCTTTCCCCATTCTTCTTAATTAATTGCCAAGAGTAAACATAGAAAAGGTAAAGACAACCAAACACAACACAGCCATTGAAGGGCTATTAACTAACACAAACACTGAGCATAAGTAACATTTCCTAATCATCTCTAAATATTCCTCAGGGAACAGAGGCAATGGGATTTTCTCACTATCTCAAGTACTAAATATAATCACTTAATACCATACATTAAAGGTACATTCAAAATCCCCTCAACGACCACAAAACCTCTTCACTCAGGGAGGCACCCGTGGCGGTGCTGGAGGCAGGGAAGGTGTTCTTGCACCTGGGGGTGACAGCTCTCACCTGCAGTGCTGAGAGGGGAGCCTTGAAGCTGTTGAGTCCCACAGGAAGCCTGGGGTGGGACATGGAACCCAGCTGCCCTTTGAGCTAGGAAAATAAAGAAAATCAAGATGCTCCCTCCTGGCAGAGTTCACGTACATCAGCCCCAGGCAGCCAAGGGGCATTCGCCAACTTCATCCCAAAGCTCTGGAAAAGCTGATGTCTCCCTCAACAACAGCAGAGGTGTCCAAGTGCTCACAGAAAAGCAGAGTGTGTACAGGAACAGTTCTTTGTGCAAATTCACACGCTGTGAACTACCTGAGGATGAGATTCGTTTTTTCAGAGCTGTCACCTTCAACACAGCTTATTTTGAACTTGCCTGCCCTCTGCGATACAAATAATAATAATGAAGACATGGCACACTTTAAACACTACTATATTGTATATAAAAAACCCAATCCTAAACCAAACACAACCAACCCACATAGCACCTGCTACTTTTTGAATATTCTAGAAGCAGAAGTCTTTTCTGATAGATATGCCCATAGGGTGAGGACAAGAGAATCAATCATAGAACACCACCCTGACTCCAGGTAAGTTCTTAACCTCTAAAATAAAGAATACCCCAAACCAACAAAAATAAAAACACTCTCAACAAAGTAAAACCAACTTTAATTAAATTCCTACATCATCCAACACTTCTATGCAGAACAAGAGTTTAGTCAAAAAGTAAATATATACGTTTAATTCTCTTTCAAATGTCCACAAGAATCAAGAGCTACCAGTGTTCCTCGGAGAACAAGCAGTAGTTAAACCTCTCTTGCTGATGTTCAGGAGCAGTTTGTTACATCTTTTAACCAGCACTTCCCTATTGCACGTAACACATTTGCTCTCCATTTAAGCACCAAAAAGCCTGGTACCTCACTAAATAAATTAAAACAAATCCAGTTTCTTCAGCAACCATCTTCAACATATATCTTGGTAAAGCAATATTACTGTAAGTTTTTAATAAATACAGAGAGAAGATCAGTGACTGCATTGGTGTTCTGGGGAATGACCTTTTCCCATAAACTCCTGCTTCTCCAACCAGCTGGGGTTTTTGGTATGTATGCTCTAAAAATCACTTTGTGTAGTATATTCAAAGAAAATATCCCTTACGTAGGTCAGTACATTTTGCAGGGAAGGACAGATCTGGGATAGGAATTTCAGTGTGAGGCTGAAAGGAGCTTCTTGCTGGAACCAAACCAAATTGTGCCTCTCTTGGGAGCTGAAGGCAAAGCCCCAGAGGCTGAGTGGGAGACATAATCAGAGCAGGGTTCTCAGGCACGTTTGGAATTGGCCTAAGCTTCCTCATTCTGAAGGGCTTCTCTTGTGTGTTAAGTCAGAGGAACAAAATTGTGCAACTCTGAACATCTGGATGCTGCATCACATCTGTCAGAGGTCACACCCACTCTTCTTTCAGCAGCAGCACAGGCATAAAGCAGCTCCCGGCAGTACAGGGACACCATGGCTGCTATTTACAGTAGAATCAATGCATCTGTGCCAGTAGGGCAGAGGGCATAAGAAAAATATACACAATACACTCATTTTTAGCCAGATTAGGATATATATAAAAATTTACTCTTCAAGTCCTAACTTTAAACAAAAACCAGTTCTGTCAGAGGTCTTCAAAGCTCCCGAGGATATGTTAGAGCACATTACCCTAACGTATAAAAACAAATATTTACACCTCCATAAAGTACCAAGGAATTTTTTAAAATGCCTAGTAGCTCTCAGCGTGCAAAGTCAGCAGGAACTGATTATCCAGGATGTTCACTAACTGTAGAGACAGTCTTGGAATCAAGCATTCAGAAGCAGAGTGCAAAAGACTCAGGAATTATTTCAGTCCATTTGTTCTGGCTGTCGTTTCCTTTCTTGTTTTGGATCAGTTTACAGAATGACAGAATGTGCTGAGTTGGAAGGGACCCATCAGGATCAGAGTCCAACTGCTGGCCCCGTGTGGGCTCCCCAAGAACCACCCTGTGCCTGAGAGCACTGTGTCAGCGCTTCCCGAAGTTTTGTTGGTCCACACGACAGAAACCCTTTACAAACACTTATCAAGGTAACCTTCAGCTTAGTGCAAGTGCCAGAATCTCCTAGGACCTGTAATCTTTTCTGACAGTGTGAGCCATCCAGTTCACTTTAGTAGTCCAACTTTCCCGCAGAGCTTCATCAAACTTTTGCTTGAACTGTTTTAGTGCTTCTTCCTCACTCTTTCCTAAGGCAAGGGAGTCCTAAGGCAACAGAGAAACAAGGACTGTCAGGAATTGTAAAAAGCACAGTTAAAGTCTCCTTCTCCTTTCAACACAAGCTACAGTGTGTTTTGCTCTCCTTTGACACTTTTTCACTTACTGTTGGGTGATACATCAGTTGGTTTTAATAATACATCTTCCTGGGTTTAAAGAAAAAACTGGAAGAGGATGAAACAAATAATTTTCACCTTTCCAGGTCTATGCTTGTGCATGAGCCAAGATGTAGAATAGCCCTGAGATGACTCCACCTAAGATGCACAGATCCTGAACTCATCCTTTGACCACTAAGACTGACTACAGACATTGTTCTGTCGAGCTTTGAGGACTGTGTGTGAGGAAATCTTGACAAAAATGGAAAACCACTAAAATGTATTAATCTTGGAATCAAAAATACACATTCTGGAAAAATGTTGAGCCCTGCTGAACTGTAGCTCTTACTTTACCTTGAGATACTGGATGTCCTTGACAGAGGTGAGCTCTGGAAGCCCTGCAGTCAGCATCAGTGCAAAGAGGGTAATAAATAGGTTGCCGTGCTTGCGCAGGATCAGGTAGGCTTCCTCACAGTACTGCCGGAACCTGTGCGAGCCGGGGGCGTGCAACAGGGAGAGTTACACACACGGAAATGTCTGCAACCAGAACCAGTCATCTGCTCTGACAGACTGGGGAACACAGCACAGAGAGGACAGAGATGCCTGCAGAGTCTCCAGTGCTTTCTCACAAACACAGCCCATGTCTCCCCAGAGAGCCCTCAGAACGAAACACCACCACTGTTCTTCAGAAGGAACAAAAGTGCCAGAGGTCACAGTCCCACCTCCCTGAAAATCTGTTAGGTGAAATGCCCTGGTGATCCTTTAGGGTGGGCTATAGTGGAAAAGCCAAAGCTCTATTGCAGTCCCTCTAATTCCTTCCACGGTCAAAACTGAACCAGCTGCCAGGGCTGGTGGATCACGAGCACCAAGCATCCAAGCAAGGCCAGTGTGGGGTAGCACAATGAACATGCCCTGATGGACAGGAGGAGCCTGTTCCTAAGGGCAGTGCTGCATCTTGCTTGAACAAGAGCGCAGAGCAGCTGCAGGCACAGCTGAGCCCAGCAGAACCTACCACCTCCTGCTGTGGGAAATCAAAAGCAACTGCAGAGCTACAGCTTCTGGTCCTGAAGCAATCTGTAACATTCCAGCTTAGAGAGAGCAGCAGACAGTCCTGTAAATGTGCGTTGGCACACTTCCACACAAGTGCAAAGGAGCAAGCCAACCCCAGGTAGGTTCTGGTATGCTGGAAATTATCATCTCAATTACAAATAGAAAAAAATAACACTCACCTGCCAAATTTTTCAGTGTTCCCTGTTTTTCCTTGTTGAATAACATGAATGAAATCATAGGTGAGTATGAAAGGTACCCGTTCCCTTTTAATTCCAAACTTGGACTTAAAATTTCCAAGAATATGCCCAAAATCTATGTGAAAGAGCTAAAACCAAAATAAAATAAAACAAAGTGAAAAATAATTTCTCCACCAAAAAGTGCCTCTTTTCTAATATCTCTACAGGCTGCTGGTATAAAGAACAGTTAAATCTTAATACAACCTTCCAAAACCTGTGGTTTCAACCCTTTGGGAGTATTTGGTTCTAAAACGCTTCAAGATTTAAAGTCAATAATAACATCCATGCATTTCTGAGTGACCACTACAGCAAAAGATTCACTCAGGTTTAAGCTGCTGCTTCCACGAGACATACTGGTGGCAGTGTCAGACAAAAATGAGCCCAAGGATGAGCCCATGAGGCTCAACATCATCACACCCAAGGCCTTCCCACACAAGGACAGAGGCAAAGGTAGCAGAGCTGAGTTAATCTAAAGGACTCTGCGGCAGTTCCCCATGTTAGAATTGAGGATAAAGGCACTCCAGCTTTGTTCCATGAGCTACAACCTTAAAAGAATACTGCAAATGTCTGTAAAACTCTCAATTTTATAGCCCTTGCTGGTTTTCTAGGCAGAAAAATTTCAATTAAATCAGGCAAGTTTCATTACAGAGTAATAATTATGAAAACACATGTCTAGGAGCTCCCCTGGGTTCTGAGTGCACAGCATTGTGCTGGTGCTGGGTTCCACACTGAGCATTTCTGCAGGGCTGAGCTGCACAGACTCACTTCAGGAAAACCACACTGCTCCTAAATGGAATTCATGGATTTTTAATGGTGGTCTTTTGCAAGGTACCCTAAGACCACTGTTATTCAATGAATCTGAACCATTAAAAGGTCTCTTGGATGTTCTGTAGAACTCTGCAGAACAGCCTCTTTCCATACAGAATTGCTGATGCACCAGGCTTTACTCTGTCCTTCCCCCTGCATTACATTTTCTTTCCTTGAAGATCTCTCCAAACCTCAGTGAACCACAGACATCAGTTCTAATCATGGGTGGCTTTCCTTTCACCAAGACACTAAAGACATTGCAGTTTCTCAAGGGAACTCTTGCACAGCAAACACACCAAAGGCATTCTGCCAGCAGAAGGGATTTTTACCTGCCCGTTTTTCCTGACCATGATATTGTCACTGTGTCTGTCACCAATTCCCAGCACATATGTAGCTACACAGTAGCCAGCACAAGAGAGAGTAAATTCTTCAATGGCTCGATCCAAGTCTTCTCTGTAACCACAGAAAAAACTGCATTAGTACACACTGTTGGAATTCATGTTATACCTTGGCCTCAAAAAGGATTTTTGCTTGTTTAAACCAGAAGTCCAATAGGATGCTGTAAAACCAGAATTACTTGAGAAAAAAAACACTGCAAAGGTAGCTATGGAGAACAAGCAATATGGAAGGCCACATCAGGGCTTGAGACCCATGTAGTATCCTTGAGTTTGTTTGTGCTGGCAAGTTTAATTTAGCTTACTCAACAGCACACAGCCAAAATGCTGCAAATGCCAGGCCCAAGGGTACCGTGAATCTCAGGCAGAATTTGACATGCCAGAAAAACAATTAGCAAGAAACCACACCTTCCTCAACACTGAAAGAGAAACTTTTGAGGAATTTTGTAGCTTATACTAAAGATGAGAGCATAACTGTAGAGATTACCCTAAATTGTACTCCTTCAGCCAGTTCAAGAGCGCGTCCTTGTTGAAGGCAGCAGCTGCAGCAACGTTGCTGCTGTTTAACTGAATGTCAGCAATGGTTTCTGAGCTAGAAACAGCCTCAATGAGGCCAGAATGATCTCCAGTTGCTAAACAGCCATAGGGCAATATCCTGCAATGAAACACAGAATCATGTCAGAACCTCAAACAGCAAAATGTTTCTTCAGTGTACTCAGTTTTTGAAGACGGCTGAATACTCATTTGAACAGTAAACTCTCAAAGGTAAACACAAAGGAATTGCTTCTAAAGGTGAAAGACCGGCAATACATTTATTTTTTCTATTATGTACCTAGATGCAAAAAAGAGAAACATTTTTTAAAAGCCTAATTTTTCCTTTTACTGGAAGCCAGTTACTTGTAACTTCCCAGGATGAGCCACAGAGGGAGCCCTGTGCCTGCATTTGTGAATTCCTGCCCAGACAGACCCTGACCCACTCCGGTTCATTCCCCATAAATTATTGCTGGAAATGCAAAGATCTTATCCTTTTTCACCTTCTTCCTACTTTCCTACTAGGAAAATGCTAGAAATCCTTCTAAATATTACCACGAAGAATGTTTTCCAGCTCTTACTAAACTGAATTGTAGAAACCCAATGGAAAACAGGAATACCTCTCTTAGCTGGCTTGGTATCTCAGAACACACCTGTACATTCACACACTGTGACCAGTGGAAATTACCTCTTACCATGTCACTGCATTACAATGAGACACAGTTAAAGATGGAAATCAAGGAGAGATGTGTATAAATAGGTAAATGTTTTTTTTTCCAATACATTTTCTCCCTCCAGAAGCATAAAAAGCTAAACAGAAAGGCAACACACCATGAGAAGGGAGCTCAGCATGTACAAGGGAAACTTACAGAAAACTTTTCAAAGGCAATGCATCACAAATTGAGGCGTCTGCTCCTGTGCCAGGCAGCTCAGGCCAAGAACATTATCTCAATTGTGGTCATGGTCCATGGGTAAGTGAATGGGTACCAACAAAAAGCTACACTGCAGCACACAAGGTTAAGACCAGCACTCACTAACAAAGCTGTATAAAACAATTGCAGGACATATTAAAATTGATGTGTGCACCTTCAGACATGCATACACACAGACATATGTATATATAAAGAAAAAAATACTGCTGGTGAAGCTGTCTTCAGTATTTATATATAAAACTATGTATTTATATAGACATATAAAGTTTAAGATATTAAGTTTAATAAAAGATATTAAGTTTGATTGCTACAAAGCATAACCACATCTCTTAACTGACACAGGCTATTATCCCAAGCCATAGAAGAAAAAGAAATTAAATTCCTTAAAAATTTAAACACAACTTTTTTGCCTTACAACTATCAGGGAACTGAGCTGTTTCTCCACCAAAGGGATAGCACAACTGAAGTGGTACAAGTAGTGATGCCTTGGAGTGGTTCCCTAGAGCAGAGGCCAGACAAAGTTAAGAGAATAAAGTGGGCATTTATGAAAGGCCTTTAACAGGCACACCTTGGGCAGTCAGAAGCCTCCCAGAGGCTGCACCCAAGCTGGACAATGGTCACGAGTTTTTCAGACAATTCCAAGTTTGGTGCATCTGCATCTCAGGGTTAATGCTCCAATTACAGCTTCAGGTAATGAAGTTATTTACCCCCAGTTTTCTCCCCTCAATTAATTTTTGTTTATATTTTTTGGGGCCTGAAGGCTGTGAGGTGTCTTTGAGTTTTAGGCCTAGAGAGGAATTGTTTTGCCTGCCTAAAGTGTGAAGACAGCAACCAACACTCTGTATGGAGTCTGGAGTTACACACTAATGCAGTACAGGATTTATATTTGAAAAGTATGAAAGCTAAAATCCTAAGGCATCAGAAGCAGTAAGGATAGGCTGGGATTCTTCCCTACTGGCAACAAAGTGCACTGAAAACCAGATTCAACAGGGTATTTCAAGAGCACTCAACTTCAAAACAGCAGCAGAAGTGCAAGCTTAGAATGTTCTTCCCGTTTCTGTGCTGAGCCCTGCCCAGTCCCAGCCTCTCCAGGAGCAGGAGGGTGGCTGGGATTGCCCCTGGGCACAGGGGAGCTCTGCCCATCCTTATCACCTCATCACAAATGGGAGCCAAAGCTGGCCAGGTTAAAGTGCATGCTGGCCTCCTTCCATGGCACTGCGATCCACCCTGCTCGCGGCTGAATGGGCACACGGCCAATAGCTTCCCCTTCAAAAGCAAGCAATGATGAAAGCCTCCAGCCCCTGGAGGCCTCTGTGCTTACAACTGCAGGAAAAAACATCCTTGTCAGAGAGACAGTTTGACAGGAGTCAAGTTAGGGACAAATCCTCTGGGCCCTTTCCATCTCATCCTGGCCTTTCTGACTTCAGCATCTGTCAGCAGGATATGCTCCCTGCTTTTTAAAGGCTGCAAAAGCCATGGACAGATGAATATGGAAACCCTGGGTAGGACAGAAAATTCTCTTCACTCATTTAAAACTGCGCTTTATTTCAAGAGTTTAAATCACCAAAGCAGTGCCCTTCCAAACACATGAAATACTGGTGATTTATCAACGCGTTCTCTGTAACTTCAGGTCCAACAGTTTATAAATGTTGACATGTTTAGGAGTTTTAACACATATGTTTTTCAGTATGTGTGTGAACTCTGATTTCACTCATACACAGCCATTAACCTCAGATCTCACACACATAAGGGAGACAAAAATGAAAACCTACTATAGACAGGCACTGAAACTGAGAAGTTTTGCGACTGGTCAAAAAGTAACCAAGTATTAAATATTTTTATGACAATTTACCACAGCAAAAGTGACTTGGCATAGATCAAGCTCCTCAAAAATTAATGATTTTCTGTTGCTGTTACTTTACTCATTTCTCCACTTACACAACTTTGATTCTATAACAGAGATGAAGCAGCCCAAACACTTTCTGACACAAGGACTTTCCTGAGAGGTGAAGCACCACAGACCCCACAGCATCCTTAGGAATACAGATGTTGTGCTCCTCTGCTGTGACATGTATTTTAACAAGCCATCTATTTCCTGCTCAGGGTTCAGGTACAAGTTTGTCTCAGAAATTAAGGTGTGGGGATTACTAAAAATTATACTTTTTGCTTTGTCCATTTCTCTCTGTTACTTGGATGATGTCTGAGGTGAAGTGACCCAAGGCAGACTCCTCTAAGTGTCAGTGCTTGTCTGGATGCTGGTCCTGTTCTGGGAAGCAGATCCATGCTACACTCTAGGCTCTCCTCAGCTGTGTGAGGGAGAACTCAGGATGAAGGACCTACAGGAACACGTGGTGCCATCCTCCTGCACACAAGTGGCCCCTCTAATATACCCCTGCCCTGTTGGTCACCCACAAGACAAATTAGTTGGCAGTTAAACAACCAACCAAAAACCTCTCCTCCTTCAGCTCTCAAAATTAATATGTGTTTGGCATTCCGCTGAGAAATCCCACCAGGAATATCGTGCTTGCTTTAGAAGCAGACTGAGCTAATGTTTCATTTTCAGCTGCTGCTAGAGAACTGAGAGTGGGTTGCAGTGAATGAGAACTGAACCGCTCCCCCAGCTCAGCGGTGCATTGGCTGCCATTTGAGCCATGCCCCATGGAAGCTGGACAATCTGCTTGTGCAAAACATGGCTGATTGGGAGAGGCAGCAGCAACAGCTGCTCTGGCACTGCTGGCATGAATGAGAAGCCCTGCTTTTACTTGGATGGAGTTACCAGACTCTCTGCAGTGGAAAAAAGTTGAAAAGTGCAAAATTCATAGTGTATCCACAAATGGAAATAACTTCAGGGAAACTAAGGGTGATACAGGGCATGAAGCAAAGACTGCAGTCATTGGTATGGGCACATGACACAGTATTTTCCAGGAAAGCAGCTCTTTGAAACTACTTTTTTAGCTGAGACTATGCCTCCCACCCAAGCAAAAAGTAACCACTGAGTCCTGACTCTTGAACATGTCAAAGAACTCACTCCGTCACTGCTGGCTTATAGATTCTGGAGCTGCCTCTTGAGGGAGATGCAGGCTGTGAACACCGAGATGACAAAGTTTCACCCTCATGGCTGTGTCCTCATGCTGTGGGTGTTCAGAGTGCTATTTTGTCCAGTTCTGCTCCAAAGGAAGGTCATTTCAGAGCCTTCTCTTGGCAAGTGCCTGATTAATCGCTTTGACAGACACTGAACTGCAGCCCTGCCTGAATCCCAGGATTTTATTTCATAACGGTAACTATGACAGGATGAATGGAAGGAAGATGCTCTCAGTTAAGCAAACAAATTGAAGAGGCCAAATATAGAACTTCAATTCTCACTAGGAACTTCCCCTTTCTACTTTTTTTTTCTTCACAGAGTTTTAAGAAAAATCTTGGACATCAGAGTGACTTTTTGGTTTTCCTTTGTTGCATTTAAAAAAAAAATATGCCTTAATCAGGAAAAGCATTATTTGATTACTCTAATCTCTATTCCTGTTTGCTAGGCATGGTGTGTGGCCCAGGCTGGAACCACAAACAGCTTCTGGGAAGGCAGCTACTGAGGAATGCCTCCTCTGGGAGTCCATAGCTGCCAGAGGCTGTCCTTGCCCCCAAATGCTGGATCAGCCTCCTCACAGCCAATTTATAATGACATAAATGGCCTAAGGTTTCCTCAAGTCAGTGCTCTACTTCCCACACACTCAACAATCTCATCACAAATGTACCTGTCCAGAAACAGCTTGTAATTCACATTCCCACCTTTCCTTAAGCATTCTAAGTTGATGATTTTATTTCCCTGTGTTATGTGTCTCATGTAGCTCCCACTTGTACTATACTCGAGCCACAAAAAATTTGAAAAGAGCTTCAAGAATCTAAATGAAGTATCTCAGGCAATATTTAATTGTAAGTACTTCTAGATTTGTAAACAATATTTAAACACAGAGGATTACAGCTCTTCCACAATCAATCAAAATTTAATTTATGGCTAAAAATGGTTTCTAATAATGTGACACCCAGTACCTTCTTTAAGACTACTTTCCTAAAGTGTCACTAGAATTGTAAATTATGTTACCTAAAATTGGTTCATAAATTTGGGAGGAAAGGTTTCTCACATACTAGAGGGTTGTGTGATAACACTGAGAAATGACTGATGTGATGACTGATACTGTTGCTCTTATGAATACTCCAGTACCCCCTCAAAAAATCCCATTTACCTTATCAAGCATACAAAACTAAGCAAGCTGCTCTGCAAGAGACTTTGGAAGATACAAAGATATTTCTGGTCAGAAAAATGCATTCTGGCACCCAAACATTCTAGCATCCATCTTGTTTTACCGACAAGAGAAAGTGACTTCAGAGTTGTGGATGTTCCCAGTGGCTGCAAGTGCTGGTGTGAGCAGCAAAGAGAGCTCTGCTCACAGCAGGAAGGAGAGGAGGCAACCCTTCCCAAAGCCTGCTCACCTTGGCTGTGACAGCCAAAACCTCTGGGCACCCCAACAGATGTGTAAGAAAGAGGACAGTGGGGAAGGTGCTAAAAACAGGAAAGCTTTATTTCTAAAAGCAGACCCTCCATCCAAACAAACCTGCCCTCAGGAGACCCTTACCGGAGATCCAGGCCAGCCTCCTTCCACAGAATGTCCATCAAGCGCAGAATCTGGAGCGTCAACATGTCCTGCCGGAGATCTGCAACGAAAAGTGACACCACTGCTCCCTCTCCTCACAAACTTCCTCAAGCTGCCAACACCTTCAGAAACAGGGATCTAAAAATACTCAGCCAGCCCTAAGGGTTAAAGTGGCATTAATCATAATTTCACTGTCCTGACTGGCAGTGTCTGTGCTTTGAAACCCACTCAGAAGATGCTTAATTTGTTTACTGATGTCAGGGTAATTCATGCTTACATTATGGCAATACAGAATAATACAGCTCAAGTACAAACATGCCAATGAAGAAAGAAAAGGAAAAATTGAAGGTTTCTAGCATTGCTTACCATCACCATTTTTAAAGATGATCCCTACAAGATCCCCTCCAAACATTTTGTTGTTGTACACTATCCAGAGAGGCTTCATTTTAGAATCCATATATCTACACTTCTCAACACTAGAAGAAAACATGCCAGAAGTTTTAGTCAAATAGGAACAATTCACCTGAAAAGATCTAAACATGGCTCAGAACATAAGAGAACATGTAGACTTCCAGTCTGGAAGTACTTAAATGCTCTCTCTGCTTTCATTCTGCTGCTATGCCATGAGCACTCACCAGGCTATGAACACATTTGTTACATGTGGAATGCATTTGATACTGACTGTTGAATGTATCTCTTCTGCTTAAATCAAGTGCCCTCATTTTCAGAGAAAATTGTTTTCTTTATATCTTTTCCTATCAATTTTTAGACTTAATACATTTAAGCTGTGAAAAGTTTTACTGGCCTTTGTGCTTATTGTTAAAAACAGAAGCCAGGAATGCAGTCAAATTTACTTTTAGGCTTACATTTAAATATGTTTAGCCATGGTAATGCATTGACTAAGACAGTAATGAGTTTCATGATGGATCACAAAAATCTTCTAATTTAACTGCTATCTTAAACTCAGAAGATGCCCAGCAGAGCTTCTGTCACTATAGGAGATGTTCCCTGTGGCAGCACATGCTGAACAATGCAGCCAGAAGAAGTTTGTGTCTACAAATGTGCTCCTGCTCCACTGCTTCCATGCCAAATTCCAGTGAAATTGTGCTCATTCTTTACTTACTGCAGTTCTGAGAGTATAACAGAAGGATTCAGAGGAGACTGGAGGTCAGAAAGTGCTTCTCTGTAAGCATTTTGTTTCAAACACGTATGCATTGCATCTTTGCCTTTTGCTTTGCTTTGCTTCATGGCATTCAGCTTAATTAGACTATTTAAAGTCTTCATTTTATTGAGGGCTTCCACCTGAAAGAGATTTTATCATTAAGATATATTTTTCTGATTTGAGATGCAACATAATGCGAAATCCCATTTCACAACAAAACCAAGTGTTAAAAAATTCTACAACTTTTTAAAAATGGAAATAATGGACAGAAATTAAGGCACTCATGTTTCAGAAATATCATTTTCATGATTAACAAAGACACTAATGAGATGAAAGCTCCTAAGCTTTGAGTAATTTTTAAAAGCATGACTTAACATTTCCAAAAAATGAACGAGACATTTTAGTGTTTGACATATTTGCACAAATTCCTTCTTCAAAGTACAATTTTTATTCCCTATTTCAACAAAGTACATAACATAGGTTCCCCTAGGCATATTGAAGTAACAGATATACTGATTACTTCATACTCTAGCAAACTGAGACATTACTTGACATGAGCTGCGGATACAGATACTTCATTGTTCACATTAAGTTGCATCCAACAAGGCATGGCCATGTGACCACTTGCAGTCAATTTTCACAAAGTCTTAAATATGTGTCATTAAAATCCTGCTGAAGTCAGGCAGAACATGAAAGCTTTAATTGGCTAAGGTATTCAAAATAATAGCATCTCAACTAAGCAAAGTTTTTACCTTAGAAATGTGTAAAAGTCAAGGCAATTATTTGCAATAATACAGGTGGGTTTAACTCCTTTCTCCCCTTCAGTTTCACAAAGATTTTACTGTTCCAAAATCTCTAAGGAAACACGTGATGTAAATGTCTAACACTGACACAGCAAAGCCCTTTGACAAACCTAGATAGTACATACAGCAAACACAATTTCTACATCTAAGCAGCTTTTTGATCAAGTAGTTCTTCCAACAATCAGCTGGTTTTGCACCAGTAAGGTGCTGAGCAATACACAGATTCTCTAGCAAACAGCAGCAACGTAACAATTATGAAAGCTCTTTTCTATACAAGGAAGCTTCAGCCTGAATTACAAGGTGCTGAGTCAAAACTCATCCCTCCCACAGCCTGAACACTGCCAGGCAGGATGCTGTGGAAATTGTATGGAGTTTGATTATAAAACTGGGCAGTGGAGAGCGGCCAGGTCAGCCATCTGTCAAAACCAAAAGCTCTCTGCTTTTCCACTATTCTAGGAGCTGTACTAACATCAGTGACAAGGGAACAAAATGGAACCTGTGTTGTACAAACAGGAACTTTTTGAAGTATTTCTACTTTGAATTTCTTCCGTGTTTGCACAGATGGGAATTTTTTTGCCCCTTCTTTGATTGTACTGACATTTGCTTCCTGTAAAGTGCACAAAAACTTTACTGACATTATGTCTATTGCTTAAAGTATTTCACCACCTACACTTTTCATGATTT
This sequence comes from Anthoscopus minutus, assembly GCA_013399455.1. NCBI lineage: Eukaryota > Metazoa > Chordata > Aves > Passeriformes > Paridae > Anthoscopus > Anthoscopus minutus. Next base: position 21,645 of record VWYI01022888.1, read on the forward strand.
TGACAATGCTAACGAGTACACATGGAAGAAATGGTCTTTTCTATGTCCTGTGAGCTGCAGCAATTAAGAGCACAACAGAACATCCAGGTTCCATGTGCTCCCAAAGCACAATTTCAATGCAGACAAACACCACCAGCAGTTACATATCCATTGAGTGAATCTCTGCCCTGATAAAGCAAATACTTTAACTCCAAAGAGAGAACATTTTTCAAATAGTTTTAGGATCATAATCTAAATTAACTCATTCAAACTGCATCACAGACTTGAAACATGATTTGTGCGCGTCTCTTAATGATCTGCTGATACAATTTTTGCTGCTTTCAAAAGCAAACCCCTTGTGCTTATTAGGATATTTAAAAGCAAACATATCTCTCCTTTGTTCTCTCTTTGTGTTTGTGGTGTGTGTGTGTAAATGACAGACCTGTATTAACATTAAAATGAGTATTTGGATGATTTGCAACACCTTTTAACAAAAGCCAAAGCTGCAGGAAGTAGTCATGCAGTAATCTAGGTAAAATTTAGAACAAGTTATCCTTACAGGGAAAGAAGCTTGAAATGCACAAAGCCCCTCTTCAGTTAATTCAGAGAGCCTCTGTCATGTCCAGAATACACAGACAGTGCTGAAGGTGGCTCACAGGTCTTGGAGCACTGCAAATCCAGCTCCCTGAGGCCCCACAGCCCTGGCTGCTTTCTGTGCCATGGAGGCTGCTCCACCATTCAGCCCTTTTAGTTCCCTGTGTCACTCACACCTCCTCCTCCTCCACTGCTCAGCTTTGTCAAGGCAGCCAATACCCCCCTAGGAGCAATGGAATTAAGGATGGGAGTTCCAGGCTTGGATAGGCCAGGATGACAGGAAAGGGAAATCCCTACCTGTTTAGCCAACACCTTCATATGAGCCACACTCCCCCTGCAATAAGCCTCCAGTATCAAACCAAACTGCACCGACACGGCGGGGATGTGAACCTCTGACCTGCAGGGGGAAAAGCTGCTCATCAGCCACAGCATTTACACAACTGCATCGTTCCTGTCATTTAAATATCCAGAACAAACACAAAAATCCCCAAAACACACTGTGAAACACCCCATGGTCACATGAAACAGTAAAACATCTCACAATCGCATTAAACATTAAAACACTCCAAAACAAAACAAAAAGCCAGATTTCTTAGGAAATCCTAGAACCTCTCTGTGCTGGAGACAATGGGGGCAGGCCAGTTTGGATGCAGGACCCTTGCTCCAAGGCCCAGGACTGCTCTGGGGGCAGCAGTGTTCATGCCAAGAGATGGTGACTGAATAATTGATTCACTTGGTCTTTTATTCAGAGCAGCACTGAGAAGTCACTGAAGGGCTGACTTTAAACCACACATTTTCCAGCCTTTGTAAGGGAAAAGCCCAATTTACCTGAAGGAGAACATTTTGAAACAAACCACTGAACTTTGTATCAGAACTAATTATCCTCCAAAACATTTTCATGTAACACTTGCTCTTTTTAGCTGGAAATATTAAAATTAATTGTGTTCTAAAAGACAGGATCATCCTATCCAACCTATTCCAGTTCATTCTGCAAGGCTTCTGCCATTCATTAAACTGCTCATCAAAAGTACCAAGAACACACAGAACAGCTTTTATTTTCTGTTAGACTTGTAACAATAATAATTTTTCCCAACTGTGAGATATAAATATTGTGCTTTTACTGCACCCATAGCCAAAACAAACACATGAGGTATTTACAAACCAAACTCATCAGGTAGTCAGAGCTGAATGGAATACTTTCATCCAAGAGTAGATTACAGACCGCTCCAATTTATTTTTAATGAAAGGTCTGATTTGTAGATGCCAAAGATAAAGAAACAAAGAGGAGTTGTAGGGCACTGTGATAACGGCTCATTTAGAAAAATCTTCAAGAAGTCATATTTGAAAGTCCAATCAGGCTCAATAGTTTCAGAAAGATAATAAGGAAAATCTCCTACCTCAGGTGCCAGAACAACATCTGTCCTATTCTCCTATTGCCGAGTGCTCTTTCCAGGAGAAACCTGGAGAGTGCACAATCCAGAAAAGGCTCATACTTCAAGACTTGCACAAGTTGGAGAAGATACTGAGAGAGCTCTTCATCACTAGAATGAGGTACATAAAAGCAGTTAGTAAGAGGGTAGCTAGATTAGTGATACTCTAGAAATTCATTTGCATATGCATATTTGCAGCCAACAGCAACAGGATTTGGTTCAATAGCAAGAGCGTCTCCCAATTTTTCCATCACACAGAGAAAGACAACACACAACTTAGTGCAACTTCAGTGAAATAATTCCAGATGCTTTCTTGGGATAGACCAGCAGCCAAATTCCTTTTTTTGTATTTGAAAGCAGTCAAAATAATTAATTTTTTTACCCCAAAAGCCTATCCTTGACCACGAAAAATTAATCACTAAACTATTCACCATAGAGAATTCAGAATTCAAGGACAGGAAATGTGCAGTAATGATAATGGCACACAAGTCCTACCCTAGGTCACAGTGGAGAGCAAATGCAATGCAATAAGGGAAGAGCTGCAGAGAATGAAGGCTCCTATGGATCAAAACCAAATTGGTAATTCTCTCATTATTTATTACATGCTGCAGCTCACATTCCTATTGAATGGTACAGCCAGAGTGGAGGTGGCTGGTGCCAGGTGTTACAGTATTTGACTCGGGGAACATTTCTCCCTTTGTTATTAAAACATTTCTCTCAGAGCTTCTCGCTCTCCTTTGCCCAAGAAATGGATGAACACCCAGTCCTCCCTGGGACAAAGTGCACTGGTGCTCTCCTTGCAACATGGAAAATAACCATAATTTCCTGCAAGGTATCAGAACAAGGTGGTTTTATTTAGCTGCCAGTGAGTCTATCTAGAAATCAGACTGCTTTATTTGGCCACCATGGCAGGCAGTGTGTTCGGCTCTCTCCTGTTGGGGGTGTTTTATCCTGTGAACAAACAGAATGAAGTTTGGTACCCCAGAAAATCCCACCTACCTCATCTGCCTCAAACACCCCACTGCATATTCCCTGACGTACTGGTCAGGATAATTGAAATCCAGCAGCTCCAAAGCCTCCCTGGGCAGCAGCTTGGGCCAGATCTGCAGGAGGGCCTGAAGCTGTTCCAAAAAAAAGGTGACAGGTAAGGACACAGGTGGCTCTCATTGCTCATAAAGGAGAGAAATAATTTGCAGTAACTGGGCCCACTTCTGATTAAGTCTCTCATTCTTCAAAATGATGCAGATTATTTTTAGTCTGAAAAAGCAGTTTCTTCCCATGCAGACACAATGCACAGTAAACAAAAATTAGGTAACACTAGATATTCTGTGGTTTAAAAACAGACATTTAATAAAAATAAGATGGTTTTTAAGTGCTCTCATAAATATATAACCCTTTTGGTAACAGGAAAAAGTTTTCTACTAAGGATAAAAAAACTGTTTTTGTTGAGAGAGAACTTTCTTTGCCAAAAATATTTGTCCACCTTAACTGATGGAGCCTTTTGGCACATTCACTGTGAATAGTAATGACCTTAAATTGAAAAAAAATTAGATATTAAAACAAATAAAGAATCCCTAGACTGATGACAATAATGTGCTGGACAAAAACTACAGAATACAGTGATGCATAACTTTGGACTACCAAAAAGCACAACATTTAGCGGTCTCACAAAACAAACTGATTTTATTGCATTGTTATGAAGCTCACAGCTACCTGCTGAGAGCAAAATATATAGAGTTGTATCACTGAAACTATGCACTATAAATACAAATAAACACTTTATGTAGGAGCAAGTCATGATAATAATACTGTTCCCTACAAATTAGAATTAGCACAGATTATTTCATCTTTCAATAGCAACTTATGAAATCTGAATACTTGAGAGGATCTTGTTTTTCTCCTGATTTCATAATGACTTTACAGCAGTGAAAAACCTTGTCTTTCTACTCTGTCACTCATTAACTCCTGCTTCCAGTACAAGTATGTCAAACATGAGTTCACATTCTCAGCCCACATTTAGCAGCCATGTTCATAACACCATTTATACACCTTGGGGGCAGATTCTGAATTGAGTCATCATTTCTATGAAATACAGAAGGCAAGAGGTGAGCAGGAATACAAAGCCAGGGCTGTGCTGCAACTCCAGAAGTCAAAGAAAGGATCAGCAAACTCTTTCCATGGGCAAATACAGGTATGGACACATGCACAATTCATAATGATGTAAAGTAAAACTAAAGGTGTTTCAAACATAGATGTCATATTCCCACAGAAAAATACACTCAAAAATACACTCAAAAATCTACTGATCCAGCAAGGGTCAATGATGCCAGTCCTGATGTCAAGGACTGCAGCCACCAACATTTCCATAGCAGAAACACTGGAACTGAAACTGTGCAGGAAACACCAGTCCTGGTCACAAATTTAATACATAAGGCAGACACTGAAAATGCAAACAGCATCTCTGCTTGTCAGACAATCACACTCCAAAACAAAACTGTCAGAATTTCCACACTATCTACTGTAAACCAGGTGCAGAGCCAGCAAAAATAGAGACATTTTGTTAATACTGAATGGTTGAAATGGAGAACCTGAAATAATCTGAAAAGATGAGCTCAAGTGGCCTCACATGCCTCATACATCAGGCAGTGAAAGTCATGGCCCAGAGTGTGTACATTTAGTGGGAAGATGATTTGAAAATACAGAGCTCTTCCCTCTGCTGAAATCATTGCACAGGGGGTGACAATGAGAATGAACAATGCCTGTTTCAGAGAAAACTCAAATTTGGCCTTGGTGTATCAATATTTTCTTCTATAAAGAAATAACTACAATTGCTTCCCTAACAAGATTGTATAAGACAATACAATTAAGCACATTATTTTTATTCCAGTTATTTCATGTATTTCAGTTGTCCTTTCTCTACTTTCAGAAATGATGGTGTCACTTCACTGAAAGCAGGTGGATTTCTTTTTTAATTCCTTTTAATTTTTGTTTGTTTCGTTGTTTTAATTCTGCTTTGAGAAGAAAAACTGGCTGTGAACTCTCCTAACAAGTTCTGCCACCCTGCTGCTCTTCTGAGCAGGGAGGTTATGGCAGCAGTAAGGGCAATTTCTTCTGTGCAACCATTCCACTAAAATCCTGCAAATCCAATGAGGGTTTGGTAAATAATGGCAAATAATTCAGGAAAGCTGCTTGAATCCACTGGACATAACTTCATGAACCACTGAATGAACAGATTAAAGACAGTCTACAATCAAATACTAGAGTCCATTTCTAAAAGAGCTTTACTATTTTTAAGCTGCATTAGTGAAACAGGAATACAGTTATTAAGTCCATTTGCTTAAAAATAGCTGGTGTTTGTTTCTTTGGGTTTTGTTGTTTTGTGTTATGTTTGGGGTTTTGAAACTTCGTGCTTGAGGTGTCAAGACTTTTACTGAAATACATCTAAAAATGGGCATTAAAGCAACTTTTGGTGTGACAGCATGCACATTGTAGCAGAAAACAACAGCTAGTACAGCAAATATTTAATTTTAATGGGAAGTAAATCCTGATAATTTTTGAATTCCTAAAATTCATGAGGCTGTCTTGCCTTACCTGAAAAGGTAAATCATTAGGAGTACTGACATGCCTGTGTACTACAGAAATATTCAGCATGTTTAAGGTAAGATCTCATTTTTCAGAGAGACTCTCCACACTGCCAAAACTGATATTATGACATGAATTATAGATTATACAAATAATTTATTATATGAATTATATATAACTATGATATGAATGATTTATTATATAAACTGCATTATTGTCTCTAGATAAGCAAACATAAATACTATATTCCTCCCAGAAAGTACCCAGTACCAAAATATATTTTCAGCAACTTGTTTAAATAAAAAGGTTTATGTGTATATACTTAATGTTTCCAAATGTAAATGACTTGGAGCTGTCAGCTATCCATACTCCAAACAACTTTTCAAAGCTGCTAGCAAGAGCCATATTTCAAAGCCCCAGCACTCAGAATGCCTTTTCCTTCACATATTTGAAGAAGCAAACAAATGTCTGCTTGTATTTCTATAGTTTTGATTTCCAGATAATTTTTAATAATGAACAATAGATTCAGAAGTAATGGAACTACTAAGGAACAGCATTCTTGCACATGAAAGAACACAAGTGAGCAAGGAATGTGTAGGTGCTCCATTTTGTTAGTGTGGTGTTCATGGCACAGACAAGGAGCAGTGATGAAATTCCATTTATTTTTAGAAGTTCACAGAACATATACTCCAAGATTGTAGGAAGGATGTAACAGAAAATAGGATCTCTGCTGGAGCAAACTAAGGGTCTGACTGACTGGATAATCACAAAAATCTCGTGATGGATAGACAGAAGATGGATTTTCATGGAGTGGTTGCCTTTTCTTCCAAGAACACGTAGCTTGTAGCAGGTGAAGGCCGGTATACTAAAGCACAATGGAATTTTATACCATCAGTCATAACCTTTCCTAGCAAATGCTTTTTAGCTCTAAGTCTATAAAAAAATCAAAAAAGCTAGTTGGAAATTTTTAAAATGAGACTTGGGCAAAGACATAAAGATCATCTCAGAGTAGTGGTCTGCAAGAAGCTGAGCATAACTTGTATCTGAATTCTGTCAGGAAGACCAGAACAATGCCTGGCTCCAGCCCTTGGAGCAAGTCCTGTTCTTGGTAACTTTGGCCAGACTTTTTAGTTTGGCCCAAACTCCTCTGTACACAATCTAAAACATTTCAATACCAATCAATGGGAATTTAGGATAGAGGGAATATTTCTTTGTTGTTTTGAGGATTCTTGACCCTTAAGAAAGTATTTCTTTTATCTTCTGTTTATGAAGAAAGCTTTTAAAGCTTTCAGAGGGATTGGAAACAATTTAAGTGTGAATTAAATAGTAGTGTAGTTAGTAGTTATTATTTAGTGGAAGATGTATATTTTAAGTTTTATATACTATGAGTGTAAGTGAAGGTTCAAGATGGAGGATTGTGGGCATTGCCTCAGTTTCCCTTCTCCTTCCCTCACTCCATTTTCTGTAGTGTTAAGANAGAGCACAGTCTTATTGGATAGAGTTTGCCACAGTGCCACGTTATGTGAATAGATTGATAACCAGTTATTGGTAGAAAAGTAATAACAATACACATTTAGAATACATAGTGTTAAATAATTGGATTGTTTGTTTTGTATCTAAGGGGACATTTTGTCTCCTTGAGGAAAGAATGGCCTTGTGTTTGTAAGAGAGCAGAGCCTGCACCATCTAGGGCTCCAAACTTATGATAAAATATAATAAACAATC
>VWYI01022919.1:0-25627 GCA_013399455.1 Anthoscopus minutus
GTGATTGGAAACCTAGTGGTATGTAATCAGTGGGGATTTTTTAAAAACTCTTAGGACATATCTCCTGTTTTTCATGATTTAGAGATCTGAAATGAAGACTAGAGAAGTACTTCAGGAAATCATGTAGTTCACTTGCCCTTTCTGTACACCAGGTTCAAATATACCTTGATTATCTATGAAAAAATATTTGTCTACTTTTTGTTTTAAATCTCAGTAAGATGAGTGCTGAATTATGCTTATAGTTAAGAGTATAAGAGTGCCTTTTAAAAAACCATATAATTTAAATCACCTTTTACAGCCTAGTAAACAAAATTGTCTCAATATGGATAGAAAACTGGTGGTCTTTATGACAACATTTATAATACTTAAAAGCTTACTGTTTCCACTTTCAGTCATTTCTCTGTGACACAAAACAAGCCTAACTCCATTACTCGTAGGCGATGATTTGTAAATGGTTTATCCCTCTTGCTACAAGTCTCTGAATTCCTCCCAAGCAACGCTTTGAATAAAGGCACAAGTACTGAATAATGTGGAATAATGATACTTTCATTTCTTACACTCAGCATTCCTTGTAGTACGTCCCCAAATGACACCTGAAAATTCTATACCAGCATTGCTTTCCTGGTGGAGCCTTTGTGCCCTTTCTGCAGTGCTTCCACCTTGCCAGTTTTCACACCTTCTGTATATATACTTTTCATTTTTCTTAACAATCCTTTCCACAACAGCACCTCAGAATTAAACACCATATTGATTTTGAATCGCTTCATCAATTTGCCATAAACCATGGTTATGTTTAATTGTAGTTCTTTCTCTTTGAGTGGTCATCCTTTCTCTTTTTGGTATGATCCACAAATTTTATAAATATGCTTATCCACAGTCATCACTACCAAGTCTCACCAGATTAATGATGGTCCTGTGGCATATCTTATCAAATATTCTGCAAGTTTGAACAGGAAGAACTGAAAAATATTATTTAACCGATTTTTAATTAAATTATTTTTAATCAGTTTTGCACATGGTCTGTAATAATTGTATATAATCCAAATTTCTCTTGTATGTTTGTAAAACATGAGGTGAAATAGTTTATTGAAATTGAGGTGTATCATCTGTGGACTCTATCTCTTAGCTAGAGTTCCTGCCCAGAATCAAGATAGACTCATATATACTTGCCAAATACAAAATTTTACTCTAATATGAATTAGAGATACTAGAAATGTGGTTCTGTTGAACTGTGAAAGACTGGCATTTGCCTACATGCCCTGGGCTATGAACACTACAGTGGGTGTAGCTTGCATAAATCACTGCATTATATTGTACTCTGCCTCATTATGCCATTCGCCATCTTGAGGAGCGGATCTGCACTACTGCAGATTGTGGAGGAGGCAGTTAAGGAACAGCTCAGATTTTCACCTGTACTAGTGAAGTTAAACCAGCTAAAAGTGCTTTTGGCAAGATAATAAAATGTTGGGGACAGGGAGAGGAACTGAATGAGAACTGAACTGAATATGATACAGGAATAGGAATTTGAATATGAACTGAAAAGAATAGCAGGAAGGTGCATAACACAAGAAGTGTTACATGTGAAATAAAAATTATCTCATATTGAAACTTAAAAATAAGAGTAATTTTTTCCTTATTTTCTTTTAGGTATTGAACCTCTTCCTGGCCTTGCTGCTGAGCTCATTTAGTTCAGACAACCTTGCTGCTACAGATGATGATAATGAAATGAACAATCTCCAGATTGCTGTGGCAAGGATTCAGAAAGGCATAGATTATGTGAAGAGAAAAGTGCGTGAATTCATCCAAAAAGCCTTTGTTAGAAAACAGAAAGTGTTAGATGAAATCAAGCCTCTTGAAGACCTAAACAATAAAAAAGACAGCTGTATTTCCAACCATACAATAGTAGACATAGGTAAAAACCTTGCCTATCTCAAAGATGGGAATGGAACTACCAGTGGCATAGGCAGCAGTGTGGAAAAATATGTTGTTGATGAAAGTGATTACATGTCATTCATAAACAATCCAAGTCTCACGGTGACAGTGCCCATTGCTGTTGGAGAATCAGATTTTGAAAATTTAAACACAGAGGAGTTCAGCAGTGAATCAGACCTGGAAGAAAGCAAAGAGGTAAGCCTATTTCTAATTTTAAAATACTCTGATGCTTTTCATTTCTTTACCGAGGTTACTATCATTGAATTAAAATCTTTCTTTAATTCCTTTACAACAGCATATACAAATTCATAATGTTTTTTAAGGTAAATTGATATAAGGTTGTAAGTTTTGAAAGATAGTCATACAATATAGCATTTACAGTAATAATCACGATGGGTAGAAAAGTTTTTAGAAAATGATTTTTTTTCTATTTTATTTAGTTAAATCCTTAACAAGAAAAGGAACCAGTTTAATAGTCCTGGATATCAGAAGTCATATAAAGTGTGTATGGCTGGTGCAAGCTTCTCCATACTTATTTCATTAGACCAGTTGACCTTTTAATTTGCTTTTTTAACAGTTCATTCTGATGTTTTTAACCTTTTTTATATAGTGAAAATGCATCCGTATATGACATAGGTAGGTACATTTGAATACTGGACTAGCATCACTGAACGATGTCATATAAATCACTAATAATCCATCTGATGGTAGCAGAACCACTGAAGTGGTGGCCTTATAGGAAAAAAGTTAGAAAGTTTAATATCCTGGAATAAGATCCTTTCATTTGACTACTCATTGTTATTTTCAAAGCTTTAAGATGTTTGAAACTGCTACTACTGTGACTAATAAAATGTACCTCTTTCTGGCCCAATGTGGTGCCAAGTGGATAAATTCAAGCTAGCACTGAGAGTTATAGTGGATGCCAAGACATTATTATTGTGTGTGTATTATTAACCCACTGCTTTATCCTGTGCAACTGAAAGTGGTGGAGGCACATCAGCTCAAGCGGAGTAAGTCTGTGCAGTGCTTAGTAGTGATGCTAGTTCATTCAGCATTAGCATGGGTATTTTTGAACAGTATTGCATGCTGTGGGGTAGACATAAACTAACATAAAGGCTTTCATTAGTAGTATTCTCTTACTTGAATCTGAGGGTATAAATATGGGTAAGATTCTAGTAATTTTTTGCCTAAGATCCCTTTTTTACCAACTGCATTATACAATTAGTCGTATTTTTAATGTCTTTATTATTCTTAAATTTTTTTCCAGATTGATCATATTAATATTTATCTTACTCTTTAAAACCAGTACTTGGGTGTAGAATAAATCAGTTGTAGTTTAACCTTCAGTTGTTCTGTTCTTCACTGTACAAGAGCACTATATCAGTGAGAGATGTGGAGGATAAGCTTTATACAAACCTCTGTGCTGGGGGTTAGCAGGGTTGAGTATGACAATGGTGCATTTCTTGCTTCACTGTAGAACTGGATGATGAAACTGCTGACTGTTTTCATTAACCAAATCTTTCTTTTCTTCCCACGGAATGAGGGTCCTCACTGGGTTATTCTACAAGATGACAAAAATACTGACTTCCTATAGGAAAAGTTTTAAAGCAGATTATCCCACATTTGAGGCATGAACTTCAATCATTAAAAGAAAGGTTCTACTCCACCTACCATATTTAAAAGAAAACAGTGTCTTCATTGCATTCCTGGAGACACTTAATGGTGCTCTGCTTCAGGAACTGCAAACTGATCAGGTGATAAGACAAAGAAATGCATTATTGAATCAGGGATGAGCTAGTGCCAAGCAGTTTTGACTGGCCAAGTCTGAAACACTGCTGACCATATTCAGGGCCAAAATTTCTTACGAATGCAGATGCTGAAGGTGAAAAATTGAAGGGTATGCTTATCCGTTTCATAGATTTTCAAGAGAGACACAGCAGTAAGCAAAGATTGTGAACATATTTCTTATAAAAGTGCCTAAATTTCAAGTAGATTTGAGTAACAGAAGCGTGACACAAACACATTAAAATCTTAATCCTGGTTTCTGCTTTTCACTAGGTACTCCTAACCACCATAGTTTTTGATATAGTGGAGTGTTGGCTTATTAATCAGATGACCAACACTCTTGTAAGGAAAATTATCCTTAGGAAAAGAAGGCATTTTTTAAATGGCTTTTTTTACAAGGCTTCCTCTTTTTTGCCATGCCATAATGTGCCTTGCATTTCTGGCCTCTCATGTTTTCCTATTTATATGACACTGCTGTTGCCAAGTTGATCTGCCAGCCACTTCATTGCTTAAACCACAAAAGAAAAATTCTAAGTCAGGAACTGCCATCAAACTGTGCTCAATTAGCAAATTTGCAGATGAAAGGCAGCTGGGGTATCCAGGTGCTGTGAGGACACTGCACAACAAGACAGCCAGATGCTGATGGGTGTGTCTGTGTGCTTCTGCTTGCTTCTGTGTCTACAATCAAGTACATGTATTCCCTGTTGTATAGGACAATGAGCTGAATTCCAACACAATAATTATTATTTATTAGCAAGGTTTAATTAAGCATGTTAATGTTTGGTGTATTCTTTATTATAACACATATATCTTCCTCTAGTTTGATAGAATTATTAATTAGATTGTGCCTTTATAGAAACAATACATATACTGTTGTACATGCTTAGTAGGTGTGAATTAACAATACTGAAACCTGAAATTAATTTCATTATAAAAACACTGTCCATAAGAATGTCAATGGGTGAATACAGTATAATAAGGAAATTAGAGAACAAATACTAAATGAAACTTTATCATGGAAGTAAGCCATTAATAATTGTGGGACCACTTTGCTGAGTCCATTGTCCTATAGATAAAGGTCTATGGATCTGAGCTGCAGTACTGCTATTTCATATAGAAATTATAAATATATTTTTTGTATATTAGGTTCTTAAGTCTATGAGGATCGTTCATGTGGAAAATTTCGTAGTACATATATGACTGTATAATAATTAGTTAAAATAATCATAATAGTGGTTAATAATTAATTTATGTTAAATGTAACTTATAGGCCGTTAATAACACCAAGATATACCAATGACAAAATATTTTTCAATGCTTTGAAAAAAAATTATTATCTCCTAATGCTGTTGCAGACACATTAATAATGTATATTTTACTTTAAGCAATGTTCAGTGCAAAAAAGCAGAGGTGCTTTGTCCTGAACTTCATTTCCTACCATTCTTACTTCTCACAGGAGTAGAACCAAGCTGGATCAGTCAAGCGGGCAGCTCTGGTGCCTTTTAGCGAGGCAGAGCATCGTGTCACCAGTTTTACACAGGTTACCTAAGCAAGTTATACATCTCTCTATATCCTATTTAATCACCTTTTAGTGGATATTGACTGGCCTGCATGCTCTTCAGCTATGATCCTGTCCCATTCATTGCAATCAGTACCTACATGCACAGCTGCTCCCTGCTGAGCCACGGGACTCGCATCACAGCATGGTCAGGCAAGAGCGGCAGCCCTGAGATTTCTGTGGTTCCAATACTCTCCCTAATATTTTAATAGTATTTTGCAGTGCATGCTATGTACCTTTCCCAGTCTTGATGATACAGAAATGAAGATTCTGTTTTTGAAGGGTTTTCTTTTGTTTTGAGGGAGGGCAGAATATGTAATACATATACCATGTTTCTCATGAGAAGCTTATATTTATATATAAGTCCATCTGGAAATTGTGTTGATAATGAAAATCTGCTAGCTGTTTTAGAAAACTTTCATACTCTTGTATCTTAACTTATAATGGAGGTAACCTGCAAACTCATCATAGTCATGTTTTTGTTTTTCACATTTTTTTAGAAGTGCTTTTCTTTAGTACTTATATAAGCATTTAGGTATTTTGGATATTAATATGCAGTATTTGGAACACCATTAAGCATGAAATTAATTTCTGCAGTCAAAGCATGTGATCATGATTTGATTGAAAGTATTCATAAAAAAACCTGTTATTTGGCTGGTTAAGCATTCAGAGATCAGTTCTGCTCTTACTTACACTCACACTTAGGTGTAGAGGTGCAAAGAGAACACTGATTGCAAGGTGTGACCCAATTCAATCTTACTATAGCTCTTTAATTTATGGTCGAAAGATTACTACCTCCCCAAGCATTTAAAATTGTCTGCCTTGAGAAACTTAAAAGTTATTCTTATCTCATCAGTAATAAATAAAGTTCATCATTGAAGTAAATAGGCTACTGAGTATGGATCAAAACATCTGGAAGATCCCCAGCTTCAGTATGATTTACATCTCACCTATTAAACAATGCCATAATTACAACATCACAGTTGCTGCTTTCAGTTTTGTAAATCAGTGGAATTAAAACATGCTTGCTCCAGAGCTTTTCCTCTTATATTTTGTAAAGAATAATTATTCTGATAAGATGTATTTTGATTTAAAAGTATTCATCAAAATAAAAATCCTTTGATACTCTTGAGAAATTTAGTGTATTACAAATTGGTCACATTGTATTGGAATATTGTGATTCACTGTGGATGATATTAAGTTGTTAATGTTAGAGTTAAGTGAAGTTAGCTTAATTAATATTTGCAAACAGCAGTCCCTTACTCTGTTTCAGAAATATCCTTTCATTATTGCTTGTATGAATTAAAGAGCCTTTCAAAGTAGGTTCTGATGGGAGAGCTTTTCCCCACTGGAGCACATTTCCACTGCTTCTCAAAATGCTTTTGCTTTCATACAACTTTTTTTTGCAAATATTTTCATTTAATAAATTCTCATGAATAAGTAGATTAAAGGAATTATAAATATCAATAAAGTCCAGAGTGGACTATAATTTAGGGATACTGAGTTTTTGCAGTATTTTCAACCAATCATCACCACAAAATGGTTTTGCTTTGATTTACAGTGTTCTGGATTTTTGTACTCATATTCTGATTAACTGTATAAGCATTAGAAAGGATGACATCCAGATTCGACTTAATTACACCAGTGGAATCACAATGAAATCTACCACTTCAAAGATTTCATAGGTGATATAGCTGTACTGGAAAAGACTGGATAGTTTGTATATAATATTGCCATTTATATCACAGAACATTTCATTTTCATACGGACATCCACACAGCACCGAGAAAATAAAACCAATTTAATTTCCACTATTTAGCATTTTCACAGGTATTTGGGAGGAAAGGAAATTGAAAATAAAATCAAAATGATGGCTTCTCTTGGCGCCACCTTCCTGCTTATGTCTGTCCTGCTCTTTGCTCCTTCAGTTAAATTATGATTTCAGCATCTATTAGTGACATCCTGGCCAATCATGAAATTTACGCTAAGAGCTATCCAGCTACTCTCAGATAATCATCTTTGGAACAAACCAAGAAATGTTAGAAGTGACCTGGCTGTAAGTGAAGCAGAATTGTATGAATCTATGTGATGTTGTCAAGGTTCAGAAAGTAATTATGTCAAAAACTTCCTGACCTAATCTTGGCTGCTGCTTTTTGCAATGCTTCTCTGATAGGCAAGCTGCTTTCCTATCTTGAAAGCTAAACTAAAATCTGTATTTCATACTGGTCTGTATTGCTGACTAAAGCATGACTGGCAAGGCTGTTGGTACATATGATGTAAAAGATATTTAAATCTCTATGATAATCATCACTATATTGCTGTTTTAGAAACATGTAACTACTTTTGTCCCTTTGCTGTTTTCTTCGATAAGGAGGTGGAGTATGTACATTCTAAGGTTTTGGAAAGCCCTAGATTTCTCTGAGAATAATTTTCTTAACATACTATTCAGAAAATTTCTATCTTCATAACTCTCAAAGAGTGTCTAATGCTTGATCCTGATAAATCTCTGATATTTTGCATGACTGTATCCCTTTCATATCTAGAATCATGGTAACAAAAAGCTAAAAATGGACTTACTATTAGATCAAAACTAATGCTTGGATTTGATAATTATCTTTTTTCTACAGGTTCGTTTTTTTTAAAAAGCTATATACATGTAAATAGCCTAAATCCAGTTTTTGTAATACTGGTAAGCAGAGAGCAATTTACCAGGTACAAAGGTAACTTTCAGGTATGTTTAGGTAAAGAACTGGGATGTATGCTACATACCTAACATATCAGGGGCTGCAGTTAGGGGTAGTCTAGCTAGCCAGCTGGATTCCATATGTGTGAACACTGGCAAGTCACAGTAAGTGCTTGAAAAGTTCTTCCTGTGTATTAAGGCATGGAGAAACATAATAGCAATAACATGGTCCATTCCCAGGTCATGTTGTGTTGAATACACAGAAATCAGTACAAAGTTCCCGAGCCAGTTGCTTTATACCAGAGAATAAGTTTTCTGTGGAAATATGTAAATGTTGCTGAAAAGTTTTCCTAGAGTACTGAACTTAATTGATTCAATAAAATCTTGAGATGTTGTGTCATAAAATCTTCCTACCTGCTTCTAAAGCATACTAAATTTTATAAATTTTGTACATAATGCCATGCAATAAATTCAATGTTAAAAATAACAAAGAAAATTTAAAAAGAAATTATATTACTGAAAATTTCTGTATTTGTTCTTTCCCAAATGATGCTAAATTCTTACAGACTAAGTTTATTGAATAATTTGTATAACATTTTTCTTTATATACTGATCTGGTTGGGGCTAAATTCTGGTATAATAGAGCAGCATGCTAAGGAAATACTCTTTTACATCAACAGAAGAGTAACAGAGTTCTCAGTGGGACAAGGCATTCAATTATTGCATTTCAGGTATCAGCTGTTGTTGATTCAATTTAGGATTTTTCTGTTCAGTTTAACTCCTGTGACTACTGTTACAGCTCTGTAAATGAAGCATACCAGATTTTTAGTGAGAAGAGACTTGAAAGATACATCTCACCATACATAATGTCCCACATAAATGAAGTTGTCTTTTTGATGTTCCTGATAATTGACAGTTCTATTGATAATTGTTTACCTTTCTATATATTTGTGATCTCTCCTTATAGATGCTATATCTAATCTTCTAAGCTGAGTTAACTGTTAGTCTTAAGCAATTTCAGTAATAGGAATTCATTACCCTCTTGTGCTTATTAAACTGCATAATATCTGAGTCACTGAACTCTTCATTTTCCTGTAAAAGAACGGACAGTAGGTCTTTTAAACTTATGGTTCAGCCAGTTCATAATTTTTGTTTGCTCTGCTACTACTACAGCATTCTGCTAGAAATGCTCTCCAGATTGGAATGATGCAAGCAACATTTTAAGAAAACACTGTGTAATAAAAAGTCACTTCTCAGTTTAAAAAATATTCACTGTATTATATTAATAAATTGTAATTTTTAATATCATATATAACTTTTTTTAATGTATTTTGCATTTATGGTATTTCTGGGCTTTCCTCAAACTGGTGATTGACTTCCAACCTAAACTGATGTTTAAATGCTGTGGTCCTTACTTGAAGACTACAGTATTTATCTCATACTTTCCAGTTTCTCCATTTTAGAGGCAGTATTCCACAGTGACCAAGCTGCCATGCATTATCTATAATTCAAACATATTTCAATGTGAAATTTGTCAATAATATTCTGCAGAAAAGTGTGCATCCATCTCTTTGTACATTGGACCTGACCTCAACAGATGTTAAAACTTGTGCAGAAATATGAGACATGAGTCTAAGCTGGGATTTGAAAAAAAGCATATATTAAATGGGTGTGCAGATATCACTGAAAATAGGTGCATAATACACCCTCCAATACAGGTTTCTGTTTGTTCAGCCTTCCTCTGAATTGTGCTCTATAGTGAACCGTGGTACACAAAAATCGAAGTCAAGCTGCTGTCAGAACCACAGCACAATATACTGTCAGTGTGATTCAATAGCATCAGAATGGGGGAAAAATCAATGAATCTTCTTTTTGTTTGAAGAACATACTGAATATTTGTTGCTATGTGAAATTCCATTAATGTCTCAAGTTACTTCAAGTTACTCAAGTTACAGATTAATACTGTTTACATTTCCTTTACAAAAAACTGTATAGAATTTGAAGCCACTCAGAAATGTTTTAAAGGAATAATGCCTCTAACTTCAGATTTAAGTATCAGCAAAAATACCTGTCTTTAGTGTTATCATAGAACAACTCTGTCTAATATCAATTCCCTATAGATTTTATTCTAAATCTGCTTACATCATTCCCTTTATAAGATTAGCTACTTATCAATGCAGCCATTTTACTGATGTTATACTCCATATAGTGATAACATTAGAAGAGTCATAGAATGCTGTAATCAAACTACTTTTACTTATTATAGTACTCATATTTGTCTGTTGCCAACATCAAAGGATGGTGTGTGAAAATAATTTTTAAGGTCTGAATTATAATATTGGTATGATTTATTGGTACGGTATTATTTTATTTTACAGTCTTGTTTTAAAAGCATTTCTTTTCACTTTTGTCATTAAACATTTTTTTGGCCTTTTATATTAATTGGACATCTATGTGTACTGTACCAAAGTAATAAGTAGTTTCAAAATGCACAATAAATTCAGAAAATGCATTGGCAAGTGAGTATGCAAAATATCAGCTACTGCTCCTAAAGTAATGTGCTGCTCTTTTGGAAATAAAGATGATTAAATTATCCTATAAAACTTATGTGTTTTCATGTCAATAATAATGAAAACATTATATTCAAGCTTTTTAGATTTAGATTTTTACAGACTTGCTAGAAGAATATTTGCTTGAGACATGAAAATGCATCTGTGCAGCTTGCTGTTGGTTTGGTCATGATGTTGGAAATTTATTTGTATTAACAATGCTATCTGAAGTGTAACCTAAAATGCAGCCACATGATTGGAATAATTAAACAGTACTAAGTGTAGAAAGCACTCAGCTTACTGAAATTTCAATTCAAAATTCTTATGTGTGGCTCAGAATAATACTCCAGTAATTTCAGCAATTCCTTGTATGAAAATATCAAAATATTTTCAATAGGGAAAATGCACATTATGTAGTTTCTAATCTTGTGACCTCACCTGTAGCAGAGCAATTTGCCATTTTAGATTGTAGATAAGAAGTTGTTTTAGTACCACAGCATTGAATACATTCAAAATATTTTGATATACATTTCCAACAGGAATTTCTATTCAAAATAATAAAACTGGAAAAAAATAATTGTGTGGGGTTTTGTTCGCAGAAATTGAATGCATCCAGTTCATCTGAAGGCAGCACAGTTGATATTGGACTACCTCCAGAAGGTGAACAGCCAGAAGCAGAACCTGAAGAAGTTCTAGAGCCAGAAGCTTGTTTTACAGAAGGTAGGCAAAGCAAAAGAAAGGCAAGATAAACAGACCTAATTGTCTTGACTTGTGAGGGATTCTCTTTTTATTCAAAATCAAAAAAATATTTAGTGATTGTAGTTATAAAAGCTGTTTGTATTAGTAACTCTTTCAGAGTTACTGCCATAGATTTACTGTTCCTGTGTGTTCTCTCTCTCTTTGGAAGGTATTGAGAAAGATACAAAGCTTTAAATTCAAATACTAAACAAAAATGCTCAAAGAGGAACTATAAGGATCTAATGCAGTAGCACTGAAATAAGTCAAATGATTACCATTCATTGTGATTCCTAATAAATATTCACTTTATTCTGACATCTCAAAATTTATTATCACATTTAGGGTGTGTACGGAGATTCAAATGCTGTCAAGTCAGTGTAGAAGAAGGAAAGGGGAAAATCTGGTGGAATCTTAGGAAAACCTGCTATAAGATTGTTGAACACAACTGGTTTGAGACCTTCATAGTCTTCATGATTCTTCTCAGCAGCGGTGCTCTGGTAAATTAAGTGTGAAACTATTGTGAATATTGTGATTTTGAACAGCAAGCATTTAAAATTAAAGTTAATCCCATAGCTACAGGTAACAAATTAGAATTTGTTATCCAAATAATGAATGTTCTAATATAAACATATATCTTCAAGTATTAGGCATATATTGTAGGACATGTAAGAATTTGCTTGTGGGTTGTGAAAAATGTTTAGCAAGTTCAAAATGTAGTGTTAATGGAAATAAGAAATTAGTTTTATCAAACTGATATTCACATGTCTTAATATTGATGATAATAGCTTTTTTTTAATACACATTTAAATAAAACCACAGCTGAGCTATGAACTTATCAGCAGCAACTCGGATTGTCAAACTGAGGAGAAAGGTGCCAACACAATTCCATCAGATATTTTACGGATTGGTGTTAAATCAGGTGCGCTGAGAAGGTATTAAAACAATTAGTTTCTCATAGCAGGAGCAGAATATAATATTCTCGCTGCGCTCAATGCGCAGTGATTCACTGTCAATGCATACATTTTCTTTTGACAAGACAGTACTCTCTACTTAGAATTGCTTTGTGGATTAGTGTGCATTGTTTGATTTCAGTTATTCCTCAAAATTACTGCATCACAAAGTCATTTTAAAATCCCTCATATAATTTTAATATAAATATGTAACTCCCACAAAAGAAATCCTTATGTCAGTAGGCCCTTGCCATCTGTAGTGGGCCCTCGCTGGATGCCAGGTACCCACCAAAGGTTCTCTGTAACTCCACATGTGGACAGGGGATAGAAAATATAACGAGGGGTTCATGGGTTGAGATAATGCCCATGAGAGATCAGCTGCCAAATACCGACAGACAAAACAGACTCAGCCAAGGGCCATTAACTGAATTTATTGTTAACAAAATCAGAGCAGGATAATGAGACGTAAAATAAATCTTAACAATACCTTCACCCCATCTCTCCCTCCTTCTCAGCTCCTCATCCTCCCTTCCAGCAGCACAGGTAGACAAGGAATGGTCAGTTCATCACACAGTGCTTCTGCCACTGCTCAGGGAGAAGAGTCCTTCCCCTGCTCCAGCACAGGGCACCTTCCACGGGAGACAGTTCTCTATGAACTTCTCTGATGTGAGTCCATCCCACAGGCAACAGTTCTCCAAAAACTGCAGTGTGGATCACTATTCCTTGGGATGCAGGCCTTTAAGCATAGCCTGATCCAGTCCTCCTGGTCCTACAAGTCCTACTGGACCGCCATGCGCTCCTCTCTTTATGGTCTGCAGGAGCCTGCCAGGAGCCTGCTCCAGCACAGCTTTCCCATAGATTCACAGCCTCGGGGATGCCTGTTCTCAGGCATAACCCTGCTCTGGCATGGGGCTCTTCCAGGGGCTGCAGACAGATCTCTGCATCCCTGTGGATCTCCATGGACTGCAGAGGCGCAGCTGCTTCACCGTGGTTTGCACCATGGGCTGCAAGGCAATCTCAGCTCCAGTGCCTGGAGCACCTCCTGCCCCTCCTTTTCCACTGACTTTGGTATCTGCAGGGCTGTTCCTGTCACATATTCTCACTCCACTCTTCTCTGCCTGCAATTCCACCTGTGCAATTTATTTTTTTTTTCCTTCTTAAATATATTGTCACAGAGGTGTTACTATCATTCATGATTGTCTTGGCCTTGGCCAGTAGTGAGTCTGTCCTGGCACTGGCTCTGCTGGACATGGAGGAAGCTCCTAGGAGCTTCCCACAGAAGCCACCCCTCTAGCTCCCCCCAATAACAAAAGTTGGCCATACAAACATTATCCATGGAAACAAAGTTTGAAACAAACTGAAGTTTGAAGAGTGATCTTACAGTATGTTTTGTGTATCACTGTTCAGCTCAGCTGAAAGATGAATATTATTTGGACCCAGCTTTATAAAATGTATTAAGTGAAAGCCAGAGTTCTGCTTGAGGGAAAGATACATGCCTTATCATCACGTATACTTTTTCAATTCTAATTTCTTTCCTGCACATGCCTATATGACACTGCAAATTGTGAAGACATTTTATTATATATTTCAAAAATCTTTTTCACAGGCATTTGAAGATATCTACATAGAGCAACGTAAAACTATCAAGACCATGCTAGAATATGCTGACAAAGTTTTCACCTATATCTTCATTCTGGAAATGCTTTTAAAATGGGTTGCTTATGGCTTTCAAACATATTTCACTAATGCGTGGTGCTGGCTGGATTTCCTCATTGTTGATGTATGTATTCTTTTTCATGTCCTGTACAACAGGCTTTAAAAATCAGAATATTGTGTTTTCAGGAGAAGATTTCTGTTCTATTGAACAAAAACTCTATTTTAACTGCTGTGGTGGTATGGTTTATAATTCTGTTCAGAGTGGAAAAAAATATTTGGATATACTTATTTCTCTAGAGATGTTTTGTTGAAATTCTCTAGTTTATAAAGTTGTAATTCTTTCTTGAAATTATGCTTTTTATTATCTTGTTTTGGTGGTATAGAAAATACCCTGTTCATCCTCTTCAGCTTTTTTTTTGTATATGGAAGTGATTTTTCAAACTGTTTCTAATTATTCTAATCAATTACTGTGAGTGTCCTGTCACTGTGCAATATGAAAGAAAAGGAATTGTCAGTTCCATTTTACTATTCAGTAGCATTGCACTTTTCACTGTATCATGGAGGTGATCTCAAAGAGACACTTCAGAGAACCATAAATGAGCACCCTTAGAATGGGTTCTCATATGATTTTCCAAAGGCTGCACTACCAAGGAGCAGATACACATTGTCTGAAGGAGACCCAGTGAGAAGTGCGTTGTAATTTCAAGCCTACATGTTCAACAATGTATGTGAAGTACTGGGTAGCATAAATGGAACACTACAGATCTTTGACCATATAGCAGATATTCGTTTCCCTTCCATCCCCAATAGCCTGACTTACCTCTGCAGTAATAGGCATCTCTCAGTTCAAGATGTAATTCCCATGGGATGCAAGTTAAGAGTATGTCTTAAAGCACCTATTTGCACATTACGAAAAGCACCAGAATTCTATAGAAATTGCCAAATATCTCCCTAAAACTACAGTGAGAGATCATGAGGTCTTTACTACACAGAGCTTGGAAAACACTATAACCTTGTAAATCCAGACCAGCATTGCAAATCCTATGATAAGCCATGACTATATGCTCAAACAGTATTTTATGACTGACTCTGTAAAACATATATTGGCTCAATCATCCAGTGTATAAATTGCCATAACTACTAGAGCTTGTATTTATCAATGAATATTTAATTCTTATTTGATAATCTGTGGTTTAGTTACTTCTATGACCCTTAAAAAGAGCTTAATTCGTTTTCCATGTCAACCTTACCTTGGTGCAATTTTAAAATAAATTAATATGAGAAGCATTCTTTTTAATCTATAGTGAGGAGAATGAAATAAAAAAGCAAAAAGAACAATTTGGAGAGAAAGGAATTGAGAGAACAGGAAGGATGGAAGGGAAGGGCATTACATGGATAGAAATAGAAGGTGATTGGTTTTATTTTTTTATTTATTAGGGCCACTCCTTCCCAATGGCTATTAGAAATACATTTCCATGGATTACTGATGAAAGATAATTGTATTATTTATTTTACAGCTATTCTAGTTTATTTACTCATCTGCCTGCAGACCAGACCAGCGTTATGCAAGCCAGAATTGATGAAGTGGTTAAAGGAGTCACAGGGAATGTAATGAAGTGTGGATATGCCTAACAGTGAAGCTTCTACCATTGTCTAACAGTTGGTTCTCAGTCTTGATTAGTCTGGTTAAATCTGAACAGCACTAGTAGCTTTGGCTGTTGAATAAGATTTTCTGGACGCTAGAAAGTTACATTTGACGAGAAACAAGGTCTGGATGTGGTGTTTGAGAGCATTACATTCTCAGCAAGTTCTGAAGATATAATGGGAAGTCCTGACCTAAAATGTCCATTCCAATTCACCCAGCTTTTGGGTGTTCTGTTTTTGCATGTGACTTCACTTTTCTTTAAATCCCACCAAATGTTGACTCCTTTATGTGAATATAGAAGGCACTTTTATACCATTCTACCAACATGATTTCATCAACAGGTACCTAGAATATATTTTTATTCTACTTTGTCTGACATAAAGATTTTTCTGCATTATAGACAGTTTCCTGGAGAAAGAGGTCCAGCCTTGAATCTTCTTGAGAAGTTCAGGGCACACATCATTCCCACCATATGTATTGGAAAGATATAAAGATGAATGAGCAATATTGCCTTTCTGTTTTTGTGTAGGTCTCTTTGGTTAGCTTAACAGCAAATGCCTTGGGCTACTCAGAACTTGGTGCCATTAAGTCCCTTAGGACACTAAGAGCTTTGAGACCTCTAAGAGCCTTGTCGCGATTTGAAGGGATGAGGGTAAGACAACATGAAAGTGTCTGAAACTATGCATGCATCCACGGAATCAATGCATGCAGAATAATCAACAACCAATCCATGCAGAAATGCTACACTACCATCCTATATATTTCACATCTATCACTAACATATAAGCAAAAGGCTTCATCTGCTTATATGAATTCATGTGTTACTGCACATATTGTTACACTTAATGAAGTCCTTGGCCTTTCACCATTTTTGATATTTTCATGGAGGAACCAAGGATTTATCAGCTGCATGGATCTCTGCAATATTATTGAATAATCCTAAACAAACACATCCTGCTATAGTCAGAACAATTTAAAAAACTCCAATACTTCCTCTCAAAAGTGTGTGTACATACACCCATGTATGCATGCACACGTGTATTTTGTATCAGTTTAGACTATCATACATAGTCTATATATATAAATTGGGAATGACTTTTAGAACTAAAAGTTTTGTAATTAATTTCTATGTTAATAAGTAAATTGGCTCTATTAAAATACCTTTGACTCTATTAAAATACTCTTTCATATTAAAACCATTGCATTCCATTTAAGAAAACTTTTCTAGCATATCAGAGATCAAGCTGGCTTTATGATTTCTGGTTGCTTGCTGCTTTCCATATTGATTGTAAACTGTTGATTATAATCTATAGAGCACTAAGCTGCCTGAAAAAATATTAGACTTTGGCTGGTATATTTGAGAAGTTACTGTTCCCAGCTGTTTATTATCACTTTATCAGTAACCATAGCTGAGACCCTCAGCTGCCCAACAGGGCACATGTAGTCTATCAGTGCAGTCAAAGTGGTTATTTTAAATCACTTTAGTGCACTGAAATGGGCAAAGACCAGATGAACTCTACTCTGACTTGTAAGCTCTAGAAATGTATCTCCCAGGGGTACTAGTGAACAACCAGATATGGTAGATATTTCTAGCTCCAGCCACAGGAAGATGTCTGGGTTACAGGACCCATCTGTTTCTCTTGGACATACTGCCATAGTGGGCATCAGCAGATGCACCTGAACTGGAACCCTACTGCCATAATTAAAAGGGATGTTTGTGTGAGCTCCTTCCTGCAATCACTATTCTTTGGCACCCCAGGTGATAAGCCGATTAGCTAATTTGTAAGTCAACTACAAATTTGTGACCTTCTGAAGAAAATGCCATGCTCTCTGTGTGTGGAAAGTAAGAGAAGAGACTTCAACCAAAAAGGAAATGGGCTTTGATGAAATGTTATGAATTCAAACAGGAAATAGCATTTCTTTGCCTTCAAAAAATGTCTGAACCTTTGCCTAATGCAAGTTTGAAAATTTAGGATCTTTATGTCAGAGGTAAGGTCTGTCTAAAGCATCAGTGTTATCTCACTAAACCCACATTAACTGTTGGGTTTTTTTGTTATGACAATGGTTAGCCAAACAAAAAACCCAAAATAAAAGTATTTCAAATTTTATATAAAATTGCTTAAGTGGCAATTTGTTGTTGTAAGGAAGAAACCAATAACCTTGTCATGAAGGTTTATGGATATTTGTCAATCCCATGACTTCCATGTTGGTGTAAACTGCCTATGGATCCTGATCTGCCAACTGAATCTCTCAGATGAGGAGATTTACGAGTTTAGAAAAAAACACAGTAAAAGTAGTAGATGAAGTTAGATTACTTAAGACTAGAAATGTGACCCATAATTTCATTAGGCAACTAACCATTGAAATATTCCAATGGATGTAATGAATTTTGCCTTATTTAAAGTAATTAATTCCAAGTTTAGTGTCTTTAAAGATACAGTAGCTCAAGTTGATGAACAGATTAATATGAGAATATTTTAAGCTCTGATACATGGAAATTCAAGATGTTTATTCATAACATAATCACTCCATTGGTGTTTATCCTGTATGACTGAAAATATGACAATACAGTACAATGCCTATATTTGCATAGACACTTAAATTTACTTCCATTGAGCATTATACTTCTCATATACAAGCAGGAAATCCTGTTCAATAAATATAAGATTTTTAACTTGCTGTACTATTCTCTAGGATTCGGACTTGTATCTATTCAAACTAGTAATTAATAGAAAGAAATTGCCCCATGAAATCATGATTTGTTTTCCTCCTAAATCTTCCCACCATTTTCATTGCCAGGAAAGTTATATTTGCACTTTTATTAAAATAGCCTGTGGGAATATAATTAATCTGTCCGTGCTCTGACCTAAGCAGTATCACTCACTGCTTTGTGATGCTAGGCACAAATACCTTTTTCTTTCAACTAGAAAACAAGGGGTTTGATGTCTTATGCTTCCCCTGCTTTCATTTGCAGTCAGGCCTAGCCCCCTTGTCTCACACCCTTATAACCAGTGGAAGCTGGAAGGTGTTGGGATCTGTGTTTCCAGCAATGCTCAACCATATGTTTTGAGTGTCTTCAAGTGATTTGTATCACAAGCTGGTTCTCTTTTGCTTCAGGACTCAGACTAATACCAGAGAAAGTAGGTCAACTATAGAAATCCAGCAATCAAAGAAAGAACATGACTGGACCTGCAGCGGAAAGGAACAGAATTCTTAGATGTACTGAGACTGAAAGCTTGAGGACAAATATTTTCACTTAATTAACTATCCCTTTATATCTCAAGAATCATTCCTGATGGATATTATTACATTTAAGAAATCTACTTATATTTTTTGAGTAGAAGAATTGAGATAACTTTCAATTTTAAAAAACCTAATATATTTGGAAAATATTCCCAAACTGGGACAAAATTATCTTACCCCAAACTGGGATAAAATGATCTTGCCATTTATTATTCCAGTCAAATTGCTGTAAAAATAAGTGAGTTAATGATTCTCCAATTTAGACTTAATTCAGCATTGTTATTAGACTGTTGGTTTGCTTATGTCAAACAATGTCTTACGGCCTTCCACAGTCATGTGGTTCACACTGCTGAGTACAGCTTGTCAACACAAAACAGCATTGTCCAAATAAAAGAAATGTATCCATCACTTAGGGCATCCTTTCTACCCAGCTGCTGACTTATAAAACTCTATTTTACTTTTGCTTATTAATTTATTACAGGTATTGCTAAGGAGATTTTTAGTTTGATTAAGAAACTATTCTGATCTGATTCAAATTTCCTCAGTAGAAATAACCGCTTATTAAAACATTTGATTTACAATATGTGGGAAAAAAGGTACAAACAAACAAAAAAGTTTGGAAGATTTGGACTTCTTGCAGCATTCTGTGCTTTTATAGAGTCATGGAGAAGTTTACACTGAAAGCATCTTCATTTGATCCAGTTCCTGAATTTAAATGTAACAATCTCACTGAAGTCCTCTAGGCTTTCAAATGTTGTCCAAAGTATGTATCACTCAAAGAGTTAGTGTTTTAGCAGGAATGGGACCCTGAAAGTAAAACAGGGATTTCCCCTTTCCTTCAACCCAGTTCTACTGTATAGTACATATGATGGGGGTTCATCACCTATCTAATATTCAAAGAGTTTATTTTCTGTTCTTTAAAAGGGCAAGGAATGAAAGCCTATCTACCTGGATGACTATTTTTATAATTCATTGATTCTATGAATTGTATTACTTACAGATATAACTGTAACACCAAAATACTTCACAGAGCTTCACTGCATATTTGTATTTATAACAGAAAAAATAAGTTTATTGTGCTAGAGGATCTGCCCTAGTACTTACATCATATAAACTAAATTATTTAAAAAGCCTATCAAAGTAATAGCTAGTGTTTTGCATTAAAAAAAGCAAACTTCACTATGTTTTAAGTATCTGATTCAGTTGTTTTGGCAAAGTTTGCAGCAGTACACTATCCTTAACAAATTTTATATTCTTAGAGTTATTTGCAGAGAGAATTCAAATAGGAATTAACTAATTTAGCATCATCAATTTCATCATTAAATTAATAATTCTCATTCATAATGGACCTACTTTCTCCCAAATTTTATTTTCCTTAGTGTTTTATTTTCATTCTGGCATGTTTTAGTCATTGCTTATCGACACACAAACTCATGTTCACATTTTTCTTTTCTGAAGCCTGATTTTTCCCAAAATTCAGTTGGTAATTAAATCAAGTCTCTTTTTCAAGAGACTTCTTTATCTGCCAGTTGCCTGAACACTAACAGCTCTGGTGTGTTCAGACACTCAGTAGCTTTTGTAGTTTGAACATTTCTACTTTTCTGATTATATATGTAAGCATCCAAGGGAACATGCATACATCACTGGGTTTTATTTTTAAAAAGACTCAAAGTTAATTTCAATTAGAAATTTGTTCAGTAGTAGATTTGAACTTACTTGGATTTGTTTGTCCAGAAAACATGTAATATTAAAATTTTTATTTGATTCAATCAGTGATTATAATTATTATGGTTTTGCAGACATTCATTAAGTAAGTATTCTAAAAAGCACTAATAACTAATATTTTAATTTTTTTGTTTTGTTTGTTTTTTAGTTTGTTTTACTGGTTCCTATTTTACCCATTCTTTAAAGCTACCATTTGCTACTATTTGTATTTTTTCCTTCTAATTAAGTTTGGCATTTTATCTTTTCTCTATAGTGCTTTTCTGACTAGTTACTCCCAACAACTGAAGTGTAACACAGATATTAGAATTATAATAGCATGTTACATTTGAAAGAGGCTGATGAAGCATTTCTAAGACCCTGGTGCCTGTGTTCTTACAGTGTCTCTCTTTGGTTTCATTTATACTCCAGGTTGTGGTGAATGCCCTGTTAGGAGCAATTCCATCTATTATGAACGTGCTTCTTGTTTGCCTTATATTCTGGCTGATATTTAGTATCATGGGAGTAAATCTATTTGCTGGAAAGTTTTACTACTGTGTTAACACTACAACCGATGAGAGATTTGATATCAGCCAAATTAACAACTTTAGTCAATGTGAGGAGCTCATTCAAAACAATGAAACTGCCCGGTGGAAGAATGTGAAGGTTAACTTTGACAATGTAGGCCTTGGTTACCTTTCTCTGCTCCAAGTAGTAAGTCACCAATCCTTAATTTCTATTTCTCTTTCTATATCTCTATTATTTGCTTGTAAAAGTAAAAAGTTTTTTACTTTTTTTTTTAATTTATAAATTTTGTCTCTCAGTTCTTGGTTTGAATTATGAAATGTGGGATAGATAAATCCATGGATCTACAGAAATAACACAAAACCTAGAGGATATGTTGACTATGAGAAAAAAAATGTAATTCAAACCTAATACACCTTAGATGCATTGAATCTGTACCAAGTAAATCTCTAATGCTCATACACAGAAAAAAAAAACTTTTACATCAGATATTATTCATAATAGAAAAAAGTTCTTAATGGATGCTGTGTTCTCTATATTCAGATATGAGGATTGGCTTGCAATTCTTGTACATGAATAAAACATAGAGTAGAAGGCAAGAGTCAGCTATTAGAATTGCACTCTGCTGGTTTTTATGATGAGTACTAAAGACACTTAGTCTTCAGCTCTTAAAAAAATGCTTCTGACGAACCATTTTCCAGGAAAAGTGTGACCTGAACACCTATGTTCTCTTTATAGGCTACATTTAAAGGATGGATGGACATCATGTACGCAGCTGTGGATTCTCGTAATGTAAGTACAGTCCCTTGACTCCATTTGTTTTGATTGTATGAGCTCCAAGATTTGAGAATGTAATTTTAACATCTTTCAGAAATTACAGCAAAAATGAAAGAACAAAGAGTTGCTATAATTTTTGTAGTTAAAGAAAATGAAAACCATGGGAAAAATACAAGAAATGAGGAAAGCAGAGGAGCACTCCTAAAGGATTCCATGTTCTCTTATGGTACATTTGAATCAAAATTCCTTAATCCTACAACAGACTTACCTATTGCCATGAAATACCCTTTTCTCCTCTCATCATACATTGAGCCATTCCTTATATTTGGAAACTGAGATAGAGAGGGGGTTGTTTTTTTAATACTGATCTTATTTATAGTTAAGACTTTGATTGTGCTCTGCAAGCTGCCTGACTCTTTGCTTTAGGGCACAGTGCTCCTTTTTAATTAGACCTGTGCATTTTCTTACCTTTCTTTCTTGCCTGCGCCTTGTTCCCTTGGTGCAGGTTTTCCTCTAGTTCTAATCAGACAATTGAATAAACTATACTGGGAAAGCTCCATCTTTTTTTGGTAAGCTGCACTCACAGCAGGAGGCCTGTTGTAGTGTAGTGAAAGTGCATAGCTATTCCAAAAACATATGCTTAGTCTAAACATGGCTTGGATGCCTCTCTTCCATAATCCTGTGCAGTTTCCTAAGTGCCTGTAGCAGTGAAATCTCCACAAGGCCACAACACTGGCCTCCCACAGGATGTACAGAAAATTCTGCAGATGTAAAACTAGCTGTTTCTGGTTGTCTGACCACTCAGACAGGTGGAACTATAGTTTAAACCAGTTGTGTTTTCAGTATTTATTCTACATTCATACAGGCCAGTTATATTTTTAAAAATGAAATATCGAGTTTTATAACAAAGTCCTTTTTCAAGAATGTATCTTCTTGTAGGTTGAAGGTCACTGGCATATATGTCAGGAATTGACCATAAGAACCAAAGGTTCTAAATTCTATCCAGAAGATACTTTGTGATCACTGTTAAACTAATGCATAGTTTCTGTGCCTTTTTTTGCAGGTTTTGGATCAGCCAAAGTATGAAGATAACCTGTACATGTATCTTTACTTTGTAATCTTTATCATCTTTGGATCATTTTTTACCTTGAACCTTTTTATTGGTGTCATCATAGATAATTTCAACCAGCAGAAAAAGAAGATAAGTACTTCATTGTTATTCTGAAAAGAACATTAAAAATTTCTTATTTTTGGTCCACTGATGACAACTTTATTAATAAAATGTCTTTATGATAAATTAGTTAAGAGTGCTGCATAGTAAATACATTAAATTATCCAAGCTTATGGTTTGGCTTGATGAGGGTTTGATGGACAAGTAACAATATTTGAATCTCCATGGTTAGTGAAATACTCAATGTCATCTTTGTAAAGATATGGATTTGAGACTGAAGCCTTAATTGACTCATAAAAAGGCTAACCATTGATATAGCTAAATGTAGCTATAAAAACTCTTTGCTATACTACCTTCATGTCACAGAGCTCGGCAGTATAGATTTCTGAACTTTGATAACAAACACTATATTATCTTTATTCATACCCTCTTTAGTCTTTGTCAACGCTGCCTGAAAAGGTGTCAGTGTTCCAGCTGCTGAACTCAACACTTTCTGTAGCTTAATATTTAATATAAAAATCATAAAAGAGGATTTTATGTCTGTTCTAAATTTTCCCACAGATGAGAATGTGAACAGGAGTGATCATTAGCATTATTTATACGTAATCAATAAAGATACATGATTGTAACTAGTTTTTGTCTCTTGGGTTTACTTTGGAGGTCAAGACATTTTTATGACAGAAGAACAGAAGAAATACTACAATGCCATGAAAAAATTGGGTTCAAAGAAACCACAAAAGCCTATACCTCGGCCAGCAGTAAGAATAAAAACATTTTCTGTTATTTCTACATCTATTTAAAATTTGGATTTTTTCCATTATGCCTTAGGTTGAAATAAGTTGTAAGCTTATTGTGATATATGATATAAGAAAAGACTTATTAACCTAAAATATTTTTTTTTCTTTCTTTCTTCTGCTACAACAGAACAAATTCCAAGGCATGGTCTTTGATTTTGTAACCAAACAAGCATTTGACATCAGTATCATGATACTTATCTGCCTTAACATGGTCACCATGATGGTAGAAACAGATGATCAGAGTGAAGATATGGAAAATATTTTATATTGGATTAACCTGGTGTTCATTGTACTTTTCACTGGAGAATTTGTCCTGAAATTGATTTCACTTCGTCATTACTACTTTACTATAGGCTGGAATATTTTTGATTTTGTGGTTGTGATTCTCTCCATAGTAGGTAAGAGCAACTCATTTTTATAAAATGTCTAATTCTGCAAAGATGGAAATATTTTTGGCGTGTAAAATCTATTTTGGTTCAACTTTGTCACTAGAAAGTCTTATCCATAAGATAACTAAAAAGTATGGCAATTTTTTTAGCAAGAGGTTTCGCGCACATCTACTTTTTATTGGCTGAAATTAGATCCTTATTCTGAAGTCAGTAGAGATTCCTAAGATACACAAAAGGCCATTTTGATATGCTGCAGGTGAAAGATTCCAGCCATCGGAAATGCAAGAGCAAAATCTGTGTGGGACTAATATTGAGGGTAGGATGCATGTACCCCTACAGCAGGGTTAAAACTTTTGCTTGCTTCAATTTTGTTTGATCCTGAGAGGCTTTGTGCCTGAGCTGGACTGAACACTGGAGAAGCAGAGCTGAAGCAGATGTGGTAACAAATAATGATTCCACTAATCTTTGCTTTTTCTAGAGAAGCAAACTTGAAAGAACTTAAGTGAAAATTGTGTTATTTTAAGTACTCCTTAATATGCAAATCAGTTTTGCTATTTTTATATCAAAAAAGTTATTTTTCTGCTCTGAGGCACATAATACAATGCTCAATTCTATGATTCTTCTATTTTATTATTCTTTGAACAAACCTTTTTATCATTTTATTTATGTTTTGAATTTCTGTGTCATTAGTAATAAACCTGTGTTCCTGTTATTCCATGTATGATTAACAAGTCACAGTTCTCTTATAATATACATATTTTTTTATTAACCTACCATGATTACATGGAATTTTAATCCTACTGTGCATATGATCTTTCTTCAGATTAACTGAGATTATTTTTGTTACAATTAAACAAAAGGGTATTCCTCTGATCTCAGCATTTGCTAATATGCATACACTAGTTATCAGTTTGTCCTAAAAAGTATGCCAAACACAAAGGTTCTGTAAAAAAATCTGAATAGCTAATTCCTAAAAATCTGTTTAAGTATCCTACTCTTCTTAAAGTTCTACAATCCTTGTAGAATATATCTTTTGCATTGGTTTTAATACATTCTACTGATTTTTTTTTCCTAGGTATGTTCTTAGCTGAGATGATTGAGAAGTACTTTGTATCTCCCACACTGTTCAGAGTCATCCGGCTTGCCAGAATCGGTCGAATCCTGCGCCTCATTAAAGGCGCTAAGGGAATCCGCACTCTGCTCTTTGCTTTGATGATGTCTCTTCCTGCTTTGTTCAACATTGGGCTGCTGCTCTTCCTGGTCATGTTCATCTACGCGATATTTGGCATGTCCAACTTTGCCTATGTCAAGAGAGAAGTTGGGATTGATGACATGTTCAACTTTGAAACGTTTGGCAACAGCATGATCTGCCTGTTTCAGATCACCACGTCCGCTGGCTGGGACGGTTTGCTCGCCCCAATCCTCAACAGTGGGGAGCCAGACTGTGACCCCCATAAAGATCACCCGGGGAGCTCTGTGAAAGGTGACTGTGGCAACCCTTCTGTTGGGATTTTCTTCTTTGTCAGCT
>VWYI01022919.1:25766-62262 GCA_013399455.1 Anthoscopus minutus
GAGCCAATTACAACCACACTGAAACGAAAGCAGGAGGAGGTGTCTGCTGTCATCATTCAGCGTGCTTACAGACGCCACTTATTAAGACTAAAAGTCAAAAAAGTATCATGTATTTTTAGTCAGGATAAAGGTAAAGAAGAAGATGATCTGCCCATGAAAGAAGATATGATTATGG
This sequence comes from Anthoscopus minutus, assembly GCA_013399455.1. Lineage (NCBI taxonomy): Eukaryota > Metazoa > Chordata > Aves > Passeriformes > Paridae > Anthoscopus > Anthoscopus minutus. The sequence continues at coordinate 25,942 of VWYI01022919.1, forward strand.
ATAAGCTAAATGAGAACTCTACTCCAGAAAAAACAGATATGACCCCATCCACCACCTCCCCACCTTCTTATGACAGTGTAACAAAGCCAGACAAGGATAAATATGAAAAAGACAAATCAGAAAAAGAAGATAAAGGTAAAGACAGCAGGGAAAGTAAAAAGTAACATAGAACGCTGTTTGTAATAAACTGTTTACAGCCTGAAAAAGTATGTATTTGTGTCAACAGGACTCCTGTAGGAGGTACATGCCAAACTGTCAGTTTTTACATATATAGATATATATATAATTATATATATATAAGGTCAGTGCCTATAGCAAGACAGTGACCCCTCGTCATCAAACTGCAACTCTGTAAAACAGGGTAACATCTTGACAGGAGGTTGTTGTTTTTAGTACCAGCTGACACTGCTGAAGAGATGATAAAATGGCCAACCAGACTGTAGGGACCAGTTAAAAAAAAAGGTGCAAACCTATGAATCTCTGTGTTTAACATGAAACACACAGTACAAAAATTGTATCCACTGTTAGCATTTCAACAGTCACATCTGCCATATTTTTACAAAAATCAGTGTTGGTGAACTTATCATTTTTTAATTCACAGGTTGTTTACTATTATATGTGACTATTTTTGTAAATGGGTTTTATGTTGGGGAAGGGGGTATGAGGACCAGGTGTTCTACTCTCGGATTCTCTATAATGTACAGACAGAAGTGATTTGCATGAAGGCATGCTGCACTTGTAGTTCATGCATGGGAAAACATGACGTCGCACAAAGCAGCAGTCTGACTACTTCCATGTTTCAGGGTGGCTCTGTTTGTTGAGGTGCTTAATAACAGTATCCATCTAGTATCTCATCCAGACAAATCTTAATGTGCCTGTAAAGTCCCATATAGTCTACAATAATAGAACAGATGTTTTATTTTTTCATTAAGTCATTTAACAATAGTTGAACAATCTCTGCATAAAAATTCTGACAAGGGACATGGAGTCCACTTCTAAGTGTTCTTCTGCGGAAAACAGTTTACCTGACCTTGGGAAATTGAGTTTATCAAAAACCTGCAAAACATAAGGATTATGAAGTTGTTCTGCTTCACCCTGCAGTATCATTTAGCCATCTTCTGCTCTCAGCAAGGTTGACATTGTATGTGTTAATTAAAAAAGTACCCTCTATGTAAATAGTTATTTTATCCCGTGGTGCATGTTTGAGCAAACAAATAATGACATGTGCACAATATTTATTGCATCAAATATGTACCACAGTAAGTGTAATTTGCAAGCTCTCAACAGCTAATATGAAGTATTCTGTACCATTATAGATAGTTTGGAAGCTATCACTGATGCATGTTTATCTTGCCTTTGCTGCTGTAATTTTACTCCTTCCACTGTTAAGAGTCTAATATGGGAAGCCATAGCTCAGTGGTTAAGTGAAATAAATTGCTCAATTGATCATTATTCTTTCATGACATCAAGCAATAGTTTGCAGTTATTTAAGAGCTTCTTGCTTTGCATTCTAAAATTTTAAGTGACTACTGTACGGTGCATAGTCAGACTGTACAGAACATGTTGCAAACTGCTTAATCTGTTGAAAACTACATGGATAGAATTTTATAAGAAAATATAAATACTGTAAAAAATACCATTTTATTTTATTTTTCAGCATTTTGTACATAAAATAAGAAATGAGAATTATCTTCAGGTTGATGTTACTGTCACTTTTATTACTTTCTATCCATAGCACTTTTTAATTCAAGAACTTCACAAAATAAGAAACAAAGGAAAGAATGGGGTAGCTTTAGGTTTCTGCTTTTTTATTAGTACTGTATTTTTGCACACATTTTAATGTTAAATAAGTTTCAAACTGAGTCCAAAATGCACTTGCTTCCAAATAGATATAACTTGTAATTGAAATGTGGTGGGGAGGATTTGTTTAAAATTCTAGCACTGCCTGCATCAGAAGTTTCAAGGTAGTCTTTTTATTCATGAAATCTTTACCAGTGTTTGTTTACATAGACTATTCTTATTCTTGTTGATTCATGCTGCACTAGAACTGTTCTAAATATAATATGGGATCCACAATGTTTTTTTTTCCACAGGAATTAAATAGAAAACTTGTATAATTGATCACATCAGGACATTTTGTGTTTCTTACACAAAAAAATTCGATGTTGATTCCTCCTTTTACAAAAATATTGACTTGTGTGTCGGTGAACTGCATGCAGGAAAATGCTATTACCATAAAGAACAGTAAACCACATTACAGTTGAGCCAAAAGAATAAAGACTTCATTTTTTATTGTATTTAATGGTTTTGTCTTTGTTTTTTGGGGGGTTTTTTTGCACTAAAAACTGTTGGATATCAAGAGGTGCTATGAAAATAAAATATGAATATATAAAGTGTTAGAAATAGATTTGTGAAAAGGAAAAAAAAATGAAGCTGTATGCTTTCAGAAAGATCTTAAACATGATTTGCACTTACAGTCTTGAGGTTATTAATCCTACTCAGGATCCAAGTAGGATAACATCTAAGTGCTCATGATGTTTCAATCCCTTTTTCATATCAGGTGTTCTGAGACAACTTGAAAAAGATATTAAAGAAAGCCTCTAGCTACCAAGGCTGCAATGTATGTATAATTTCAGTTATATTTTACATTTGAAGTGAAGAATTATCTTTGTGTTATAAAGAAAAAATATTTATCTCATTATTTTCTAAGTATAATTTATTGTTTTGTGCCAAGATATGACAGCCAAAGGGATCTGTGCGATGTGGAGCTCTAAGCTTTGGGTGCGCACCCCAGAAGAAACACTTGCAAATGGAGCAGTAGGATGGTGTGTGTCTTTCGTCCCTTCTCTTCACAATTTTCAGCCACTGATGGTCTGTTAAGGTGGTTTACTCCAAAAATGATTATTGCTAGTCTTTATGGTCAGCTCTTAGGCTGCAGTGTTTTGGTTAGATTTTTCACCTCAACTGTAAAAACAACCCAAATGTCAGGGCAGGGTGTAAGATAGGGAGAGATGAGAGAATCCAAAATCCAAAAAATTCAAAATCCAAAAAGTGTAATCAAAGGACAAGTTTCAGGTTGGTTTGGTTGGTTCTGTGGAGGGAAAGGTCTTGAAAAATTGCAGGTACATAAGTAATATATCTTACTGAGGCTGAAACTAACCAGTGTGTGTCTCAGAGGGGTTTGTGCTTACCAGAAGACTAGCACAAAGAAATTCTTACATGAATCAAACAACAAGCAGCTGTGGCTTTGCTTGGGTACCCCTCCCTTTGTTGTTTGTTTTGTAAACAAATCTGTAGCTGTGCTGGCAACACCCGACAGACACATGGGACACCCAGGCGTGTCCCCGCAGCATCCCTGGGGCTGTGCGCTCGGCTCGGAGCGCTCACTGCTGGCCCGGCCCGGCCCGGCCCGGCCCGGNGGGTCAGCCCGCCCCGGAGCTGCGGAAGCGCCGCTCGCCGCTCTGTGCGGGCGATGGAGGGCGGGCGCTCGGCGTCGCTGCTGGTGGCGGCTGCCGGCGCGGGGCCGGGCGGCGAGCCTGGGAGGCGCCAGGAAGCGCTGGAATACCGGTGCCTCAGGTGAGGACCCGCAAGCGCAGTGCGGGTTTGCAAGCGCAGAGGTGGTGGTGGTGGTGGAGCCCGGCGCTCCCACTGCCAGCCCAGGAGCTGAGAGATCTGGGTGAGGAGAACAAACCCCGCTGCCATCTGCGTTGGTGGGGCACGCAGAGAGAGCGGCTGTCCCCCAACCGGAGACTTGGTGGATCCTCGCCTGTAAGACCGCCGGCTCTCCTGGCATTTGTGACACCTGAGGCGTAAAGGGATGCGAGGTAAGGTGGCCTGCGGCACCCTTTTAGGGCTCCCGGGGTTTTGGCTATTCCTCGGTGCTGCCACTTCCATTCCCAGCTGCACCCATCGGCTCGGAGCCCCGCGGTGTGTGTGGGACTGCCCGGCTGGGCCTCGCCGGGCCGGGGTGCCGGCACGCAGCGCCCGGGCCCGGCCGCCTCGCTGCACGGCGGGCACGGACGGAGCTGCGCTGGTCCCAGCTGTCCCCGGCACATAAATAATATGGGCGGAATAAATGGGAAACGTCTCCGGGGATTTTTGTGTAGTCTGTGGTTCTGGATAGATCCTGTGATGCTGCAAGGCTGTGTTAGTCCTGTGTGAGAAACTATGTTCTGTATCCACTCAGCGCAGCAAACTCTGGAGCAACGAGATACCTCCAGTTCACTCTTTGTCTAAAACATCTTCTGTTCTACGTAGACAGGAAGAAAAACAATTGTGAGAGGCAGTGGCTGACCCAGGCTAGTAAAGCTAAATAATGAATAGATTGCTTCAGGCTGCAAAACATGCTCAGTTTCCCATGTTCTTTCACACTTAATGTGTAATTATACCCACCATATATTGCAGTGTTCTGAATGAGGATATGTTTTATTGGGGAAAGATTACTAAAAAAAGTCTTTCACATCCAAAAGACTGTGTGAAATCACAAAGGATTTCACATCCACATGAGTCACCCTTATTTTATCAGTGTGCAAATTGGAGAATGGATTTTTGCTTAATGTATGTAGGAAAAAAAAAGCTCTGAGGGATTTGTGAATTTCAGTATATTTACCCTGGAAAGTGGTGATGTAAATAAAGACCCAAGGGCAGAGGTGCTGGAGTGACATATCCTAGAGTGATTCAAGAACAACTTATGTGCTTTTGTAATCTTGTCAGAGAAAAGCAGGCTAAAGTCATCTCTAAAATACAGTTTTAAAAATTAACTATAGTGAAAGGTCTGCCCCTTTTGTATACCTGTTCTTATCTGTGGCTATTGTTTCAATGTTATTTTCGTGTTTACTGGTTGAACAGTAGTTCAGGTTATCTCAGCAACATCCCTCACTAGTACCTAAAAATCTCAATTTGTTTTAGAGAATGCAGTTAAGTGCAGCAAAATGAGAAAATGTGGATAGTTTGTGACTAAGCATGCTTTATTTTAAAGTGTTCTAATGCATCATAAAGCTTTTTAGGTCTATTTAGCTTTTACTATGAAATAAATAGAACTTTCTGCAGTATGTGGGAGAAGTTTGGTTGAACCTTGGGAAATCCGTTTGTATTTTGAGTGGTAGTATATATGGAATATAAAGCACTTGAATGCAGACTGGTTTCTTCACTCTGTGGGGACCCTTACTCGTGTAATAGTCTGAAAGGTGTTTGCAGCATGCACTGTTTCCTTGCTGTGAATTTATCTTTTGATAGGTCTTGTGTCTTAGTGTTTAGATTTTTGTTTCTGTGAGGTTGTTCTAATGACAATTTAAAATTACTTCCTGCCTCTGTGATTGCATCGCAATGACTGTGGTGGGAATAAGCAATAAGCAACTGCAGGAGGTTGTAATGTGTTTTACAATACACATTCACTATTGTAAGTTGTTGTGTTTTGGAAACAAATGGCCTTGTAGAGATGCTACAGATCAGCAGACAGCCTTGTTTGGCACTTGTCACACTGGTAGCACAGCTTGCTTTAACCACAGACAGATGTTACTGCACGGATGTACTACATCAGTCTGTTTGTTCAAAGTGGAGGGGGTGAATGGGGCTGAGCTGTGGTTTGGTTTACTTTCTGTAGGGGAATCTTCTACAGGTGGTTGATGATGATGGATGGTTTTGGTTTAACCCCAGCTGGCAACTAAATGCTGTACAGCTGTTTGCTCACTCCAGCAGCGGGATGGGGGAGTCAGTCAGAAGAGTAAAGGTAGAAAACCTGTGGGTGAGGTAAAGGCATTCAGCAGGTAAAAGAAAAGCTGTGCACACAACAAAGCCAAACAAGGCATGCACCCAGCAGTTCCCATGGGCAGGCCGGCGCTCAGCCAGGGCTGCACCACACCTAACAGTGACTTGGGAAGACAAACCCTGTCTCTCCAAACATCCTCCCTTTCTCCTTCTTCCCCTGGGTTTGTGTGCTGAGCGTGACACCGTGTGTGTGGGATGTTCCTGTGCTCAGCTGGGGGCAGCTGTCCTGGCTCTGTCCCTTCCCACTCCTTTTGCACCCCCATTCTCCTCACTGGCTGCGTGAGGTGCAGGAAAGGCCTTGACTGTGTGTGAGCACTGCTCAGCAATGACAAAAACATCCTGGAGTTACCAACACTGTGTCCAGCACAAATCCAAAACACAGCACCACAGCTGCTATGAAGAAATTTAACTCTCTCCCAATCAAACCCAGCACACTAATTTACAGAAATGTTGAGCCGAAGAATACAAAGATTTGAGTGCTGTAAAGGCCCCAAGCAACTTGCTCGATGAGTCATTGAAAAAAGGCTTACAGTTGTTTGTGTACTCTTAAGTTAGACCCACAGGAGAAATACTGAGAAGGTATTCTCGAGAGATCAAAACAACAAAAAGAACTTTATTGGCAGCTTTAGAAAATAAGGAGACTTTGAAAAAGGTTTAATGCAGCATTCAATCAACATAAAACACTTTTCAAAGCATTAACTTGGCCCATTCAGCTTAGCAAACTGTAAGCCAGTTCAGTTTTAAGTTCTCAAAAATTCCCAGAAGAGGGAATTAGAAGAAGAAAGAAGGACAGAAAAGATACAGAAAAGGACACATGCCATCCAGTGGCATTCTGATAAAAATTCCAAGAGGAAGTAGGGTCAAGATATCTGATTGCTTTGTGTTTGGCCTTCCTGGGCCCTTCCCCCAGGTGGGACTTCTGGTCATTTGGCCACTTAGGAGCTGGGATGCAGGCTCCAGAGTTGGAGTGTGGAGCATTGCCTCCCCTGTGCCAGGAATTGGCAGCCACAGCAGGGCTGGGATGCATGCTTTGGGGTGGGGGGCACAGAGCACTGCCTCACCAGGGCAAGGCCTGACCTGCACCTGCCCCTCACACATGCACTCCAGAGCATCTCTAGACATCAGTGTTTGCAGTCTCTCACAGATGGCAGTGAAGACATCTTCCTAATGTGTATATGAATCTGAGAAAAGTAGAGCATTTGTTACTGAAAAAAGAATTCATCACGTAGATGCAGTGTTAAGTGAAGGACTGATACATGCTTGTAAAATGATCTGGAAGATTTAATGTTTTCCTTGGATTTTTGCTGTTTCTGGTATGCATTATTTATGTACTGTATTAGTTACTTTCTTACCGCCTGTTTAAGGAAGCTTATATTTTTGCTAATTCTAAAAACTTGTCAAATGAATAATGCCATACTATTCTGAAAGTAAAATTTTACCTTTTAAAGGTTTTCTCACTAAACTGGTTCGCTTTGTTGTAAATTGCTTGACTTCTTGAGGCCAGTTTAAATACTTTTAATGACATTGATAAAGATGCAGGTATCGCTGCTCTTCATCTCCTTCATCCTGTCTATGGCTTTGACAGGTAAAAAAGCATTTCCCAGGCAACTATCCTCTCCATTGGGAATGCCTTCCATAACTCTCAACATCCTCAGTTACTTGATGATTAGTCCAAGCATTTTGCAAGACCTGTACAGTTCTGTGCCAGAGTGTGCAGGCTAGGTCAAAAAGGAGAGTGGGCATGGCCAAAATGGAGGTAGCTGCTCTTATCTGCCCTCCAGGGAGGGGGATGAAATGAAGGTAATCCAAACTAATTGGTTTCAGTGATAATACATCCTATATAACATGCTGACTGATAAGCCAGTGCTGTTAGAACAGATAAAAAATAATGTATTTCCTAATTAATGGCTCTGCAAAGCAGTCTGGAACCATAGCCAGTCTGCAGATAAGACTTGTACCAAATTTCCTGGGATTCTGTTTAAATTAGTCATACTCTGATACTTAAGTAGTTATAACGTTAAAAGTTATTTTAAACATATATGAGACTGCTTTGATACATAAAAGCAGTTTTTGCAGGTATGTGTTTTGCAAAACTGTTTGCTTCAGGATTCTCTCCAACTTCATTGTTGCATCACAAATAAGCATATGTGACCTAAAGGTCACATCATTTCAGTGCAGCAGTACTTATCGTGTGGTGTTCTCAAGAAATTTTGTATCATACACATATTTGACAGGAAAATAAATCCAGTGTCTCGATAGGATTATGATGGGGTGCTGAAAGGGTTATGTTTGCAAGTATGAATTCCATGTTATTACATGGATCCTTTGATCAGCCTGTTGGGTTTTTTTATTCACACTTCAGCAAACTGTTTGTGCTCAAGTGGGAGCTGCATGACTCTGGGTTTGACACTGCTTTTTCACTTTGCTTTGAAGTGCCAACAACCTTCTCAAAAGGCATGATGTTCTATTTTAGTAATCAAGCACTGGTTCTGCTACCTGGTGAGAACAGATACAAAGGGCAAGTTGCATCTATACCCTTGAAATATTGTTTTATATAATTGCATAGAAGTCTTCCTTTGTATAGTTTGTCTTATGAAGTATTTTTTGTGTGTGTCTTTTGTCTCTTCTGTTTTTTTTGTGATCTGTTTGCTCAGTCCCTCTACACAAAGTGCAGTAATGTGAATCACTAATGTACACTTTGTACCAAATATATCTGGAAAAGACACATATGGAAGTAGGTATTTTTGCACTGGATGTAGTAGATATGAAATACAAATTTACCTCATTCATTTTGTATGAACAATGTATGATCAGATTTTGATGAAAATTTGCAATATATTTGTGGAAGGAGGAGATAGAAGTAAGATTTGAGGCGGCATATTGTTTTCAGGTTGAAAATACTCAAGCATTTTTTATACAAAATCCTGTACTTTTGGTCATTTCGCAGCAGACTTGTTTCTGTTATAGCCTTGCTGTGTCACAACTGGCTTCTTCTGCAGTTCCCATGGCAACAAGGATTTTTGAACCACAAAGCAGGATACTGGTTTGAGGGGGTATAAATATTCTTCATTACAGAGGAAATTTTGATCATTGAAAGCTGGTCAAGTACTCTGCTGTTCCACTTCAATCATCTTGTGTTTTGGCCATATGTTTACACCTAAATGTGAATTCCTATTTGACAAGAACAGTTACCTGTTCTAATTTTTAACACAGAAATTATGAAAAAATTGTCAAGCCTTACTGTTTTGATAGCATAGAAAGACATGTTGTCTTACAGATACAGTCTCAACAAGCAGGAGAGCCCTGTATATACCTAGAAAATTGTATGTTTATGTATTTGTGAATATTGTATATGCTTATAAAAAGTAATAAGAGTTTAGCTGTTCAGGATTTGCCATGCTTTTTCTAATGTTTTCTTTGGCTTTGGTTTTCTTTGTTTCCAAGATCCATTAATAAAATGTTGACTTCTTTAACACATTTACACTAGATTTTTTAAGTGATAGATCTCAAAATATTGCACCTGATTCACAGACTAAAATTTATTATCAGTGGCAATCATTTTGTATGTTTTTCAGTGTCTGTCTGTCTGTCTGTCACCATCTCAGATGAACACAAGTGGTATGGGATGTTCAGGGTGTATCCTGAACCAAGTACAGCTTTAGGATAAGCTTTGATAGAGTAACTCTTCTTGGGTCATTTTTTCTAAGTTAGATGGGTTTTCTGTGTTGTTGTTTTTCCTTCTGAGCACTCATTCCAAAATAAGAAGCTAGTTATTCAAGTGTGTCAAGTTCCCACCTCACTTAAAAAACCCTCCACAGTTTAGTTTGGGTCGTTTTATTTTGTAACTGGTAAAAAAGAAAATTGGAATTATACAGCTGCTGAAATAAACAGCAGAGGTAAGCTTGATAATTTAATGTTGTAAAAGTCTCTGAATAGTACATCTAAGAAATTTATCTTCATGATATGTGATAGGTAACGCAGAGATGTATTAAAAAACATGTTTGGAAAATCAAGGCAGCTGCCAGTGGTCTGCTGGTCTTCACGGTTTTGACTGGGAGACCTCTGTTTCCCCCTGCCACTGTCACCACACACAGATGTGGGATTATTATGGAATCATGGAAGGGAAAAAACACCACTTTGACCTCTACAACTGGAGCTACTCATCCAAAGACAAGCAGTTCTGCTGGAGAAAAATCGTATGGGAAAGAGCAACCTAGTATTTAGTAATAACTTCACCCAAATATCCATTTGTTAAAGACTTTTCACTATTGCTATCACCTGTGTACGTTATAGCTGTAACAAAAAAAAAAATAACTTGCATATACATCAGAAATTGAGCCTAGCGCCCAGAGCCGAGCATGAATACCTTAGATACACATAATTATTTTTCAAGTGAAGATGGAAGTTCTGGAATGACTAATTTTAACTTTTTCTTCCAACTAATTTCCGCCAAAGTCAATTCAGAGCTAATATTGGAAAAATGCTTACAGCCTGCAGAGGTATATAATTCATAATGCTGTATGTGATTCTGGAACATTCTTTTTGGAAACTCAAGAAACTCAAGCTGTGAAAACTGGGATTTTGAACATGGATCTGAAAAGATTTATGATGATGGATAGCATCTGGCAGTGTATTGCATTGCCCCTCCTCCCCTGCCTACAACCTCAGCTGGCTTGTAAGAGCTTGAAGGCTTATTTTGGCATTTGTTTTTCTGGCTTTGCTTGTAATACTAGGCAGTGCAGTTTTTCACTGAATAATTTGTCTGGTGCTCCCTGAGAATTCAAGAGAACAGATAATTGCTATCTTGGGTTTTAGGCTGAAGAAATGCAAAAAGTTTGGGAAAAGGAATCCCTTAATGCAATTGAAGAAAAGAAGTTGAGTAACAATGTTAGGAACTCTGTTGTTTCTGGTGAGGATGTGAGGCTGGTGATTCTGCATGAAGCTCGATGAATGGGTTGAACAGCTAGCTTCTGCATCTCTGTTGAGACACATTATGAGTGACAATGTGATGACATAATCACTGACCCCAGATTGTTCTCGGCTATAAATCCTCTGGTTGCAGTCTCCACTGTTTCTCTGCATGTGCCGTTCACATTTAAGGGCTTTTCAGATCATCTCCAGCACCATCTGCTGCATAATGGGAAGAAAACAATTGTGCTGTGTGTGGAGCCAGCTGACTCCCTGAGTGGAGTTGGGGGTTTGCAAAATCCATCTCATCTGGAGAACTTGTCTGTCTGCTTGTTCTCTCTGCCATACTGAGCACTAGTCACTAGGCTGCCATTATGCATGAAAAATAAAACAATGTAGGGACTCATTTACAGGGACATAGAAATTTTTGAGCAGTCAGATGCTTTATGTGTCTTCTCATGCTCATGTATGAGGAATACTGCACATCCTGATGTCCCCCTAATTGGAAAAAGGGAAACATTGTCTTTGAAGCATCTTGTCAGTGTGAGTGTATTGATAACATTTGTTGTGCACGGGCCACGAGAGATAAGCAACAGGATTTCTTAACTGCGAGCATTCACTAGGTGTCAGTGCGTGATTGCACCGAACTGATGCTCTTGCCGAGTTCTTTGATTGTGGTACCTCCCTTATGAAGAGAGATTTTAAAGAAAATTCCCACTTTTGTTTCCAGAATGCAATGTAGATTACATTTAAGAATAACTAATGAATGAAAGTAATTACTTAAGTCTTTTTTTAAGGAACAGTCTGATAAAAATGCTGATATTAAAATAAAATTACTATCCTGTTTTGTGCTTAATGAAGATAATTTAAAGACATAGAATAGCTCCTGAATTGATCACTATCACACTTTCTTGTCAGCATCTGATATATATTACTGATGAAATTCTATACTCATACTGCTGCTGATCCTGGGTGTGATATAAGTTCCTATTATTTTGTGGGAAAATTGACTTGTGCTGTACACTATGTTTCTACATTTTCCGTATGTAGCAGAGATACTGAAGGGATTGTCTGATGGCCAACTTCCAGTGCTTTCCCTGTTTGATGTAGCTGTATAAGGGCAGCGTCTTTGGTGCCATCTTTGTTTCATCATACCACCTACCTGTGAGATAGGAACCATGTGAACATCAAGGTCAGATTTCTTCTGCCCCAGAATTCCTCCAATTACACTTAAACACTGCATATCTCATCATGGGACACGGCTACCTCACTGGACAAATTTTTCAGACAATTTTTGATTGAGTTTGCATAAGAAGATCTTTAAGGCATACAGTAGGAAGACTGGGGAGACAATTGTCTGCACCTCTCCCGTATCAACACACTGAATATAAACACTTATTCTAAATAAAAGAGAGCTTGAATGACTTCTCATTGCATATGACTTTCTGATTTTGTATGTCTGAACATTGAAAGAAAGCCTGTTCTCTAGCTTCTATTGCTCATTAACTTCACCAAAAATTTTTATCTATTCCCAGTGATGCAAAATGAAGCAGACTCTGTCACTGCTTTGAAATTCGTTCCTAGCCTAAGGCTTAACAGTTTGTGTAAGAAGTGAGGCTTTTTGGTTTTAATGACAACTTTGGGATTCTTCCAGAACCTCTCTTCAGAAGCTGATCTGTCTGAAAAATGCTCTCTCCACCCAGTGACAATTTTTTTTGGTCTTTCCTTGTTTGACATGTCTTGAGAAAGCTGTTTTCTTAGGTTGCAATACAAGATGTAACCAAAATTCTGTCAGCATCTGTTAAAAATGGGTGTGGCAGTGTTCTTTATCTCTTCCATGACCCGTCCTCCCTCCAGGGGGATCTCTTCTGCTAATGGGCCATTGAGTCTCACTGCCTGACTGATAAAATTAAATCATCCCATTGGGAGATGCTCACCCAGGGGGAGGAGCCAAGCATTCCTATCTGGATATAATCAGAGGAGTGGAACACCACAGACAGCCTTTCCCACTGGATTCCAGAGGAAGACTGGATCCATCTACACCACTACTGGACCTTCAGAGGAAAACTGTGCCCTTCTAAAGGATCACTGCTTCAACAGAAGCACGTCTGTCACAAGAAGAGAACTGCAGTCACCATTTAATCAGACTGCTACCAATACCCTGACCAATACCAACAGGGTGCCAGGTTGTATTCTGACTCTACCAATGCATTGGTTTTTGTACTACTGCATTTGTATTTTAATTTCCCTAGTAAAGAACTGTTATTTCTATTCCCATATCTTTGCCTGAGAGCCTCTTAACTTCAAAATTATAATAATTTGGAGGGAAGGCGTTTACATTTTCCATTTCAAGGGAGGCTCCTGCCTTCCTTAGCAGACACCTGTCTTTCAAACCAGGACAGCTGTTTAAATTATTTCCTGGTTGTTACTTTTGATTACCCTGCTTTTCGCTGCCAGTCCTGATGTTCTGTTGGTATGGCTCCTTTAAAGTTTGTGATTCTGCTAAGCATTTTCTTGCAGGCCTGCTGCTGCACTGAAGGTGATTAAAAAGGCATTTGCAAGTCAGGAAATCTATTTGTGTTTCTCTGCAGCTACAACTTTTAAAGTAATGCTTGCCATGTTTTTAACATAGCCAGTAAAACTTGCGTCTGCAAAACATGTAAAAAGAAATTCAGTCATTCTACATTTCACTGGGGCTTCCACCCTTGCTGGAATGGGCATACTGGCACTGTAGGATATCTGAATTTTTGAGCTTAGGGTACAGTCAGCTCTGTTCATTGGAAATGCAAAGCACTGACCTTTTTCTATGGGTGCACTCTTAATGCAATAGGATTTTCTCTTCTACCATGATAGACTTGTACTTGTTTATTGTAATTGAGAGCAGTTCCTAAGTAGATGAGAGATTTGGATACTGTTTTTTCTTGGCCTGAAAATGTCGAAATTGACACCTGCATCTTTCAGAGATACAAAGTAATGAGCAAGCTATAAAATATCCTTGGGAGGGTAGTGCTGAGTAAGGGCCTGCCATTTCTCTTGGTTGATACTGGATGAAAGGGGGCATAACACTCTAATATTGGACCACTCATTTGTGTGTAGGGATAGCTGGGCTTTCTTTTTCACAAGATTGATTTGGAAATAGGGACTAGATTCTTGTTCCCTACCAAGTCAGTGTTCTTTTCTAGATTGCTTTTGCAGATGTATATGTGAGGGGACAGATCAATTTTTGCAGAACAGTGCTTTCTTTTGTGCAGCTGAAGTTCTTCCTGTCACTTGGGGAATGAAGAAATTTTAATTTATCAGCAAAATTATGTACATATTGAATTCTACCTTAACTATGATGGAGCAAAAAGGTAAATGACCTTTCATTTTACAAGGAGACAAATTAGGTACTCTGAATTTTTGAAAAAGCAAGCGGTCTTTCATGTAATTTTCCCCTCCTTTTTTCTAACAGCTCTGCCACTTACAAGCTTTAAATTTGCTTATTATTCATTCAATAGCTTAACTTAATGCCCTACTCATCATCTTTTGTAATTAAAGGTCTTTAATCTTTATTTGATGCATAACTTATGTTTGTTTCATGTACAATGGTGGTTTTTCTTTAAAGAGCAAATTATGTTATGAAAAACAAATACGCTAGGACAAAACCATGCTTGGAACAGGCATGAGAATGGCCCCAAGGAAGTGATTGTATTGAAAGGCTGGTCGTATTGGTTAGTCACATGTCCTTATGAACTGAACATGACTTCCTTGGATCTCTTTTCTTGTCTCTTTTGGCGAGATGTGCGTCAGCAGCACTGGGGGAAAACAGTGAGTACTATCAATAGCAACAGTGCATGGCCCTTCTTAAAAGTATGCTTAATTTGTACTTATAATTATATTAATTATACTTATTTCTTAAAAGTAAGTTAAATGGAGGAGCTGGCCCTGTCACTTCAGGAATTAAATTTTGTACTTTAGGACTTTTATTGGTAGAAATGTAAAACAATGTTAATTTTTTACACCAGAAAATGTCATGAAAAATAAAATTTGTCTGTATAATGTACTTGAGGAGCTGATTCATCATTTGGTACATCTTTTGATCACTGGTTAGTACATGGATGCATGCAGCATGTGGCATAAAATCCAAAATCTAATACAGGAGAAGGGTGACTTTTAGATATCAGTATAGCCTTGTGACCTCTCTGGTAATCTGTGTGAACTGACTGTGGGCACCCCCACAATCCCCAATAAAAGTAAAAGGTTAAGGGCTATTTTTAGTGACCAACATGAATGAATATGAATATGAACGTGACCAATAGGTGAGGCTGAAAATAGGGTAGCTGTAGACTCATGAATGAAGCTGGGCAGAGTAGAGGGAACAGAAAGTTGCCAGGAAAAAACAAATTAGGAGGATTAGGATGCTATGCATGTGGTTGAAACCAGGATGATAATACTCAGGGCAAAATTTATCTAAATCTAGTTGATTTTTAAATTTACTCTTGAGAGTAATGAGAGATGCCCACAGTTGGGGTAAGCATCAAATGTCTGGAGAAAATTTATTTAGATATTATTCCTGTTCTCAATGTTTTTCTACCTCTCCTGTTTGAATTGGATGTGGTATAGCTGCTTAAGCTTGTAATATTTGGCTTCAAGCATTTATGTTTCTGTACATTTTATTAATCTTAAAGGCTTCATCAAGTCAGTGCATTAGTGGAGGAGGAGGAATATAAGTAAAAGAAGAAATTCTTGCCTGCAAAATAAGCAGAAAAAGAACCCTTATCTTTCAGGTACTCAGCTGTGTTGACTAAGTAAAATCTCATAAGGTGCCTGTGTCATAACAGTGAAAAGTGGTGTTCCTCCCTGACCTAGCTATCAGTCTGTGTCTGTATTCCTTTCAAAAGAGGCAGTACCTCTTCGTTTCCCTTACTGTGCTGTGCCACCATCACTGGAGCAGATAAGGCTGAAAGCCAAGAATTCTTATTTACCTCTAATAAAAACTGGGTTAATAAACTTTTTCAGGTTTGTTTAATTTTTCCTTTCAGTCATGAAGCTTAGATTATGCTTCAAGAGAAGTTTGTTTTTGAAGTCTGATATTTTAGGCTTTTGTATTGTTGTTTAGTTATGAGAAACCAATTCCAGATTTTGAAAAGCGCTTACCTGACTTAGTTGCTATGCAAATAAGCAAAATTGGAAATAATTTCTGTGGTAGAAAGCTGCTTTTTAGGATAGTCACAGATGAGTTCATGGAAATCCATATATACTCTTGTGTAAAAGTTCTTTGCTTACCTTTTGTCTCTTTTTGTGTAATTTGTTATACGATTTTTGCTTTGACTGAAGGCAGATGTCTATACTTCTGAGCTGATTGAAGAGATATAAAGTGAATGTTGGTAAGTGGGTGGGAGTCTGAGAAACTTGAAATTTATGTAACTTGCATTTCTAAGAGGTTAAAATTAGTCTGCCTTGAATGTGTTTGTCAGTTTTGCCTGAGATTTGTTCTCACCTGGTACTATTTTCATGAAGGTGTCTGTGGCGCAGGATGGTTTTCTTTGTTTGTGGTTTTTTGTTTTGTTTTGTTGGGGTTTTTTTTTGTTGGTTGGTTAATTTTGGTTTTAATTTTACTTGATTTCACACCAGCTCTCTACATATATTTTAAGAAGAAAAGAATGTTTGGTTTTGTTTATCAAGGAGTGAAGAAAAACTTATTTATAATGGGTGCTGTAGTACTGTATTTCTCTTAAAACTACGGGATGTTTTTGGCCTTTAGCAGTGTGGTAGGCAGTGCAGTCCTTCCCCACTCACCCCATTAATGAAACTTCCCAGAGTGCCCATTCCCGAGGCCCTGGCAGTTGCACTCCCAAGGCCACACTTGCACAGCTGGGAGCAGAGCCCAGCACATCCCCTCACACGGACAGACCCAATTTCCTCTCCAGTGCCACCCTGGGGTGGCCACAGCAGAGCCTCACATGTCCATAAAGCTGTTTATTCCTGGCACAGTAACACAGAAACAGCTTGAGCTGTGCCTCTGAGCAGGGACTTCCAGCAAAGGCTTTGTGCCTTCACAGTCCCAGTGCGGAAAAGTCTCTCTTCTCCTCCTGAGTCTTCAGCTCCTGCCCCCCTCTCCATGTCCATCCACATAGCTGGTGTCACACAGCTTCATCTGCTTTGTTATTAATAAGTTCCTGATGTGTCTCTCAAGTGTCCATTTACCTGGCCAGCATCACCAGTCTATCTTCCTTTGTCATCCCAAAGCTGGCAGTTCATAGCCTCTTGCCTCACTCTGGCCTCCCACCCAGAGCTCAATCTGCAAGCCCATCCTCCCAGTGTAGTTTTTACAACTCCTTGAAAGTTAATTCCTTCTTCCTACTGTAACAAGAGGAATATATTCAAGTGCCAGGTCCACTGACCAGTATGATGTGCCTTATGAAAAAGGGCTTGATTTATTGCTGTTCTGAACTGGAACAAACTGTTCAGCTCCTTCAGACACAGTAGAGTCTTCTAGGTTCTGTTAAAGAGTAAAAATGTATGAATGCTGTCATTAATTAATCCTGTTCTTTCCTGAAGCAGTTTTGATTTTAAAAATATTATGGTGATGTGTTTTCATTGTGCACTGCCCATAATTATCCACAACGTCTTCCAACCTGAACTGTCGTCCCTTCAGGCTCCATTGAATGTGGTCAGTAGGGTGTTGAAGCCAATATAGCTTGTTATCTGGATTCTGCATTTTCACTTTGCTGTTTGACTGTGGAGTTATTTTTTTCAAAGATGCATGGAAACTGTATCTCACATATCCTGTTCAATAGCTTCAAACTACTTAAACCTCAGAACACTGGAATTCTGCAGGCATTTCTTAAGACTAGATGACAGCATTTGTCTACCATTTGTGAGAAAGAAACATCCATTTTCCACTTGTTTTAGTCATAAATCATATGTAATTTCCTGGCAATGCCAGCAACTTAAAATTAGGGAAACCTTGGCCTGGGTTTCATAATCAAGTGGCAGTGGGTTCCAGTTTTTTTGAACATGCAGGATTTTTCTAAGTAGCCGAGTACACACCAGTAAGTCCTATGTAGTTAATTCATCACTTTATATTTTTTATCTCCTCTATTGGTGTTTTTTGTGCTTGGAGACCATAGTGGCACATTTTGTAACAGCACCATATATGCTGAGTTGCCACACGGAATTGGCATTGGCCGTGAAATTCACGTAGTCTTGTTGCTACCTTACAAGCCAGGTTCCTCCATTTCCAGTATCTTTGCACAGACATGTAGGATGCTGAGAAACAAGGTGTTACAATACCTGTCTGCATTCAGGACATCTCTTAGATCTAACATGTGGAACATGACACATCTTCCTGGGATCCTGCTGGCAGAACTAGTGAATAAGGGTCTTATTTCTAGAGCAGTGTGAGACATTTGTTTTGACATCCAAGGAACAATGTTTCAGAATAGCGATTTTGCTGTAGGAGATCTGACTTCTTACTGTTGTCATATGATAACTCTTCTGCTCCTGAGCTAGCCACTGCTTGTCTTAGGCAAAAGCCTGAGCCTGCAGTAAGTATCCTGTTGAAGAGACTGGTGATGGTCTCAAAAGTCTGCCTGGAGCATTCTCTAAACATCAAGCTCCACTCATGCCTTCATGAAGGATGTTAGAGCTGCTCTTGCACTAGACAGGAGAGATCTACAGTAATTGGTTTTAGTGAAGGACTGTGTGATCAGCCATCATAAGGTTACATAACCTGAGGATAGCTGCTGAGATCCAGGGGCTGTGAGTGCCTGTGCAGTGTATCAAGTGGAGATCAAGAGATGTTAGTTATAAGTAATGGGAGTTTGTGGAGATTTGTACATCTGCAAGACCATTTTGCCCCTAGCTATTGCTTACCTTCTCTCCTACTTGGAAAGATCTGAATTTCAGGAGGAACTAAGATGGTGAAGAAAGTGCTATCCAGTACCCCAGCCTGAAGGTTTATTTAGGAAGGAGGCAATCCTGTTGAACTATTTCATGCAGGGATTACCAAAAGAAACTTAATTCTTTCTAGAGTCAGAGAAAATGGAAGCAAATATTTTGGTAGCAATAGACATAATCAGGGAAAGGAAAAGCAAAGGAAGTTGCTGCTGGTGAAGCAACTTTCTGGTGCAGGAATCTGGAATCTGCAGCTTTCTGGAACTTTCCTTTTTTCCAATGTAATAACTCTGGAGAAAAAAAGAAAAATGTATATTGTATGGAGTATCAATTATAGGTAAGTTAAAAAGAAAGGAGAAATAGCCAAACAAATACAAGTACAAAAAGTAATTCCTGTCACAGCAGGGACTGAGTACAAACCTGGATTCAGTTTCCCTTTCTCCATCTCTGTGTATGTGTGGTTAATTAGTCCAATGATGGCACTTTGGATCTGGAAAGCATTGCTAAGATTTAGCAGGTGCTGGCTCTGGAAAGGGCCAGTCAGGTCCAGGTGCTCTGCCAGGGAGCAGCCAGTGCAGCAGGTGGCTTGGAAAGAGCGGGTGAGACAGAAGCCGAGGGCAGCTCAGCAGGATGGAGCAGCTCAGGCCTGGGGTTGGCTGCCAGGCTGGAATATTGGGGGCCTGCTGGGGAGGCAGGTCTGGGATCCCTTGGAGGCAGGGGCCGGGTCAGGAGGGTGCCTGGCCAGGTCTCTGCAGGGCTGCTGCAGTGGGAGCACAGCTCCAGCAGGGACCAGGGGCAAGAGGCTGAACTTGAAGGAAGGCTCCTGGCAAAGGGTGGGCACGGGCTGCTGCTGCCTTCCTCTCTCAGGGCCACCAGCTGTGCTGTCTGTAGGTTGGCCTTGTGCCCAGGCAGCCAAATGCCCCCACCTGCACAGGAGAATGTTGTCAACACCCTGCAGAAGCGAATTGCATATATTTAAAATGCATTTATCATGTAAACGACTTTACTCAATTCTTGATGTGCAAATCGGGGCAAGTTTCACAAGGACTGTCTGATATCACACAGAAATCTGAGGAAACTGGCAAGGTTCTGGAGATTGCACAGACCCCACTGCTAGGGGGGCTTGTGTGTGCAGCCCTTGTAGAGTGTGGGGGAAGCAGCAGCCTACTTAATGCTTATCAGTATTTGTAGCAATGCTATTTGTGTTTTACTTTAGAAACACTGACTGTATTAAGAGTTGCTTCATTCTGTGACTGTTGTAGATCTGTTGGGTGTTTTGTTGGTAATACTCTCCTGTTTTCATAGTAGATTTTGCAAGGCATTATAATTTGCTGGTTTATACTGCCCATTTTTCTGACTAGCTATTCTGATGGTGTTTTGGGGATGGAACAGTGCTGCACCTTGCATCTATATTTAAAAAATGTTTATTAAGTCTGGTTGTGGCACTACAGTTCTGTATGTCTGTTCATTTCTCTCAGCACTCAGCCTGGTTGAAAGGTGAAGTGTTGGTGCTCAACTCCAAATTTTTTTCTGCAGATCAAAAAGAAAATAAATTTGAAGTCTTCCAGCCAATTGCTTATCAGGGCAAAATGTCTGTTTAGGTGTTCCTCAGTATTCCCTTCTCAGTATTACTTATCAGGGCAAAATGTATGCTTAGGTATCTCTCAGTATTCTCTTTTTGTCCCACTAAAGAAAATAGTATTGATTTTTTGGATTTTAAACCTAATAGGTTTTTAATGCTTGCAGGAAGAGATTTCTATTTTTCTAGGCATGTAAGAAGCTGTTTTATATTAAACTGAAGTAATTTGGTTAAAAACACACCCACTTTACTTGTAAAGACAGAATCTGAATGTTACGCACAGGATCTGCTGGCAGTTTGTTGTGATAAGACTGACAGCTAATTTTTAGAAGGTAAATCAGCTATTACTTTGTAGTGAAAGTATGCTAATTGGTATAGTCTTGCTGTGGTTAAAGATCAATAATTCACTGAAGAAAACAGATGCTTGTATTTAAAGGAATTCACAGTTAATTTTATTGAAAAGCTATAGCTGAAGATTAAAATTTGTAAACACAAAGGTATTTGTCAGCTTCTGCTGCTTAATGTTTCCCTTTAAAAGGGAAATCCTGGAGTACAAATGCTTTGATATGGCAGTAAATCACATCTTAGCTAAGAAGACTCATGTTTGATTTTGATTCTAAATGTAATTAAACTGTCATAAACTAAATGTGATGCTGTTGTCTTCAACTGAGCTGATACCTTCCTGATTTATATAGAGGTAGAAAATAAAAATTCTCTGATCTTGGAGAAAATATTTTTCAAACTAGATTTAAGAGGCTACAAAGAGCATAGGAGTATATTTCAGGCACCTTAATTGAAAATTGTTCACCTAGTCATTCTCTGCATTTGAATTCTTAATTTAGGTTGAAAGTTTTGTGTAAAGTTCATGCAGCACACTGAATGTTGGCTATTGTATTATAAATGCAGTAAAATAAATGCATGTGCACCAGTTACATAGGTAGAGTTTTACATAGCTAGCATTCAAGAAGTATCTACTAATTATTCTTTGAGTATTTTATAAATACTGCCTCAAACAGAAAGAAAACGTGTTTTGTAGGAAATTCCTGGCATCTATCTCTGAATTACTCTAATTTGCATTGAGATTTCAGATCCTTGTTTGTATAAAAGCACCACTGTTACTTTGATAATCGCAAGCTTTCCTAAATACACAGCAGCACTCTTCACTGAGGATCTGGATAGCTGAGTCAGTCTCAAAGAATGTATACAGGCAGTAGCTGTGTTCCTACAGCTGTTTGCTTGTTTTTTCCTTACAAAAGGAGCTGAAAGGGAGAATTCCTATTCAGTAGTGGAGCTGAAGGTTTATTAATAGACTTTTTTTTCTTGTCTTTAAATTTTGTCATTACCTTTCAGTACCGAGTGTCCTCACTGGCTACTAAGTAGCTTATTAGTAGTTTGGTTTTTAGATGTGCTTTTTTGTTCTGTTTTCTTCTTGCTGTTTTCCCATTTTGCTGGCATGCAGATGGGGGTGGGGAGTGGGAAATAAGGGAGAGAGCATGTTCCAGAGGATGCCAGGATGACTTCAGTTATTGGATGGCTTCTGTCTGATGGATGGCAAAAGGGGGAGTAAACCTTTCATTCTGCACTGACAGAGCCGAAACACAGAAACTCGATTTACAGGTAAGGGTGAAAAAAATTTCTGTTATGAATAGCTGTTCTTGATCCTTGCCACAACATTTCTTAGATATAAAAATGCATGTGCAAGCATCTTGCTTGTTCCTCACAAAAGACTCTGAAGCAGCTTTTCCCATTATTATTTCTCCTGCCTTGGAGGTTTCAACGGATGTGAGATCCATAAACAGTGAAATCATAGGCATGCCTGATGCTGGCAGCTTTCTCATGTGACAGGATACGCATTGCATCTCATTGATGCCGAAGTTGCTCAGTAAGCTGTAGGAAGAGAGGTCATTTTGTGTGATGGAAATACTCACTGTTGAAAATACAGTGTATGCTACCAACAGGAAGAGAGTGCTGGAAGATCTAAAAATGCTTTCTTTGAGTTTGGAAAATGGGAAAATGAACTGCTTCTGAAACTGTCTTATTTAGTGGTGGACAAACAGTAAGAATAGCTCCTCAGAACTACTGAAAGGGATTTTGTAGCTTTTTTTCATTATTTTTAGGTTTGGAATGAATGTGGTTGATAACTCAGGTATAAAATTATCTTTGTCATAAAGGAAGAAAAAAGATGCATATAATTATGTGTATGAGACAGATAAATCTTGTAGTACCTACAGCATATGTATATGAGTTTTAATAAATTGTTGAAATAGCTTGCTTCTGCAGAATTTGTGTTAGTAGCAGCTGTTAGTTCACACAGTCTGGAGACAGCAAGCAGGAAATCAATTACTTGGTACAGAAAGTAGTTTTGTTTGTCAAGTCACATTATATGAGAATATAGAACTGCAGGCAGAAGTCCTTGCTGCATTTAAACAACAGGATATTTTGATATTCGCCTCACTGGGGCAAGGATTTCAATGAGTCAGCTCTCTATTGACTTACCTCTACACTTTACACGTAGGAAGTAATTGTTATCCAGGACCCTATTTTGCTGGCTTGAAGCAAAAATATTAATTTATGTAAATAAATTGTGATTATAATTTATTTTAGTATATATAGTTATAAAGCTAAAATTGTGGAATTTAGTTTAATAAATTTCAGAGATTAAAATCAGTAAATGCATTAATCTATTTTTGTTGTATTTACTGAGAGAATTTCGTTAAAGCAGGCCTACAATTACTAAAAAATTGTGCCATAAAGAAAAACTGGAACAAGTCAATACAACTCTTATGAGTGCTAAAAAGGACTGAAAGAAGCTTTGTCCACTGTCCACTTACTTATGTACCTTATCATTGGGAGTGGTATCCTTTTCTCCTAGTTGTTTCTTCAGAAAATGGAGCCTGGTGTGTTTGCTTAAAAAAAATAAAATTTTAAAAAAATCAGTAATTTGCAGCAAGTGTCAGTGATTCACAAAATTATTCTGAAAGACTGGTGAGCTATATCTTTTGTTTGGTTGTTTTTTTTGTTATACTGGAATGTAAACACTGGTAAATAACACTGACTGAAAAATAGTGGAATTGTATCCCAACATTTGTTATTTGTATGTAGTGGATGTATATCTGAAAGCATAAGCTCAACTGTTAAATTGCAGTCTCAAATCCAGTATTCAAATCACTTTCCCCTCATCAAATGAGAAATCTGACTTAGAAGTGCTCCAGTAATAGAGAGGAGTTGATGAAAACAGAGATGTAGTTCCACATGTGTTTAAATTATTCTGTCTCCTTGGAAACGCTGCTGCTGCAGATGGATTTGGCTTTTGGTGGCTAAAAATATCTACCGCTTAATAATGACAGCATGAAAGATACTGAATAAAACTACTGTGCTGTCACTAGTTTTAAAGTTCTCTAATGATTCAGGTATTCTACATGAACTACAGATTTGCATTTTCTGTCCAGCATTCACTGTCAGCTGCTGCCAGCATTCGCCAGCTCTGTGGAAATGAGATAAGCTCGTTAGCCTTGGTTGGAGACCCTGCTGAGAAGGGAGCATGTGAGTGGGAGGTAGACTAGATGAAGAGTTGGAGAGCAGGTAGAAAGTTGGTTAAAATAATTCATGGTGGTGATGCAGGTAAGGTGTCATATAATATTTGAAGATACAGGCTTATTTCCAGGGAAATCTATGATAGAAAAAGTATGCTTGAGCCACAAGTTTGTAAGTTAACAACCTGCAAATTAAAGAATTTTTAAAAATTTTATTTATTGGAGTAGTGAATGCTTCCTTATCAGTTGTATGTGCAAGTCACTGAAATACTATGCAAACTGTTTTAAGTAAAATATTAAATTACCTTAAGTAAAAGCCAAAACTTGTATCACTAAAAAGCTTGTCACAAGCAAGATATAGCATTCAATTACTTAGCATTCCTAAGCAATTTCATCTTTTAAAGAATTATTTTCCATTAAGAATGCAAAATACTACCTGCAGCAGCTGGACTCAGTGATCCTTATGGGTCCCTTCCAGCCTGGGATACTCTCTTATACTACTTTTTTTTTTTTAATCCAGTTCTTTATTCCTTCCACATATCATAACTTTTTTTTGTTGTTAGCTGGTATTCAGTATAAATGAAAAATACCAGTTTTTTCTGTTTCTGCTTCTTTCCCATTGAATGGCTTCCTGCTTGTGCCTAGAAAATAGAACAAATGACAAATATTTTCTTAGTGGGCTAAATATACCCCTCTTCTTCTTTTATTTTGTTGGTATATGTATGATTTCTGGTAGCATATGTTAGTCAGTATGCTGATTCATTTTTCATTATTGAAAAGGGCATTTTTCCTGTTATGACGTATCTTAAAGATAGCATTAAAATTTTACAAGGTATTGTGACACATACAAATAATTAATCCTCTTAAAATTAATACTAAAACCATTTTTAACTGACATCACAAGTACCAAAGGTTAATTAAAGTGAAAGCTGAATACTTGCTTTTGATTACTTGAAATCACAGAATCAGTTGGGTTGGAAAAGATCTCTGAGATCATTGAATGCAAGCTACGAGCAAACACCACCATGTTAATGAGGCTATGGCACTAAGTGTCAAGTCCAGTCTTTCCTTAAACACCTCCCTGGGCAGTCCTTTCCTATATCTAATCCCCTTTTCTGTGAAGAAATTCTTCCTTATGTCCAGCTTAAGCATCCAATGGCACAGGTTAAGACTGTGACCTCTTGTTCTGTTGCTGGTTGCCTGGGGGAAAGACCAACCCTCACCTGGCTACCCCCTCCTCCTAGGGAATTGCAGGCAGTGATAAGGTGCCCCAGAGCCTCCTCCAGGCTAATCACCCCCAGCTCCCTCAGTCACTGTCCACCAGCACCCCAAGTCCTTTTCTGCCAGGCCACTTTCCAGCCACTCTGCTCCCAGCCTGCAGCACTGCATGGGGCTGTTGTGGCCAATCTGTAGGACCCAGCAATTGGTCACATTGAACCTCATGCCCCTGGTCTGGCCCATTGACCCAGCCTGCCCAGGTCCCTCTGCAGGGCCTTCCTGCCCTCCAGCAGATCAACACCCTGACCTAACTTTGGAAATTTCCTAATGGTAGACTCAGTGCCCTCATCAAGATCATCAGTAAAGATATTAAATAGGGCTGAGCCCAGCGCTGACCCCTGAGGGACACCACTCATGACAGAACACCAACTGGATGTGGCACTGTTTGCCATCACTCTCTGCGCCCATCCATCCAGACAGTTCCTAACCCAGCAAAAGGAGTGAGAGGAAAGGATATGGTATCTTTCATTCTCTATGAGACTGTCAACTGAATCTTTCATTCTCTATGAGACTGTCATGTTAAGAAAGCAAATAATTAAATGGATTATAGAAACTTTTCTGTGAGTCTTCTTTAGAATCCTTTCAACTACGGTGGAAGAACTTGACTTGCTTTAATTCAAAACCTTTTCCTGTGGAGGTTTAAAATGTGTATGTAACTTAAGATTCTATGGAGAAAATAAATAATCTGAACATTATTTAAGGAAGTAAAGGTGTGATACATTGCTAGAAGTACATCTTCACATTTTATAGTGGTAGCCAAGTTGTGCCAATTTGTCATGAATCCTTTGGGTTTTGGATATAGAAGCGGAAGTTCTCATCTGGTAAAAATAGTAATGAGAAAGTGTATTGCATATTGCCTGTGATGTCTAGGTTGTGAAAGGCAGTGATGATAACATGGAGGAAGTACTGTGGCTTTTTTTTTTTCCTGGTTTGGTTTGGCTTTTTTTATAGCAAGCTGCAAACAGATCAGCTGAAGACTGTGCTGGACTGGATTTTTCCAGCAATTTTCAGCATGGCTTGTTCATATATGAGGAGAATTCTGTGCTGTACAGTTAATATCAGACCACAAGGAGAAGACAATCTTAGCACATTTGCCCCTTTGCAGAAAATCTCCAACATATCGACTAATCTTGTTTCTAAACTGTAATCTCCGAAAGTTAGTAATTTTTTTATCTTGTTGCTTAGAAGTATTACTATTATTGTCAAAAACTGTGGCCAGAACAAGGTATGAAATATTTGGTCATTTTTTACATAAAATTTGCATCTACACTTCCCTGTCACCACTTGGACATGTGCACACATCCCTTTAGTACTTAAACAGTTAAACTGGAAGAGTCTGTTCCTGTATTTTTAGAAGCAAAATACTAAAAAGAGGAAAACTATGTTCAGAGTGAGTTTTGCAAACATGCTGCAGAATAGTTTTTTGTTACAAGTTCATGCTGCTGCTCTTGAAGTTCAGATATTCTGAATTTGGACATGTTGAGTGTTTTTGTGAGTTTGTTTTGTTGTGGTTGGTTGGATTTTTGAAAATCAATTAAACACTACATATTTAAGAGTAGCGAATGGCTACCCCTTGTGTCAAGATGCAGAGAACATGGGGCAGAAGAGGAGAGCTGTTAAATTCATTCTGTCTCTCTGCTGGCTTTGATGGCAGTGGTGAAGGAGCAGCCAGGCTGTGTGCTAATGCAGCATGTAACAGAGAGCTGAGTGATGTGTACTGGGGCTGGAGAAGGGGGAAGGCCCCTTTGGCATGTACCAGTCATGGCCATGCTGCACTTTGGCAGGAGATACACAAGATTCCCTGCCGTGTTCTGCAGTTCCTCTGCAGGCAGGGCACAAGATTGATCTTCATGAAAGAACAGCATGGAAAATCAGCACTGAAATAGTATGAAAAGGTGTTGCAGTGAGCTAATTAGTACTACTATGTGGGCTAATCTGGGAAAAATTTATATTGAAGGCCACTTACTTCCAGCACTCAGGAAGTTGAGAGCATTCCAATCTTCATTACGGAGCTGGACCTTACTGCCATTTTTGCAGCTGGAAGCAGCATAATGCAAAGCTACTATGCCAAATACACTGCTGCCAGTCTCAGAATCTCATTCCACTTGCTGGGAAGGTGCTAAGCAAGCCAAATGTTGTATGTCCTTTTGCAAAGAGGTGCAATAAAGATGTATTGGTAGTATGCTGTCTTCCAGGTAACAGGCTGGTTCTTCCCATCATCTGCATGCTCACTCTGCTCTAAAACTGTGTATCTGCAGGAGTCAGTAGGACTGACTACTGTGGCAGTAGTGTTTTTCTGTTTTCACATTTCAATTTTAGAGTTGTGAGTTCTCCTGGCCACACCTTTCATGCAAGGAGTCCCGCAATACAGTCAGTGCCAATAGTAGTAAGCGTTTTCTGGGAGCATCCATACAAACTTCAAAATTCCTTCTGGGATACAGGTAGGGTAAAAGGGTAAAAGAAAATCTTCTGCAGAGATTTGGGGTGAAGGGATTTTAATTGATGAAATTTCATCATGAAAGCTTAAAACCTAGAAGAGAGGTGCCCAGTACCAGGTCTTCAGTAGTGTTACATGAAGATGATGGAAAGGACTTTGACAGGTGCTGCTGGAACTGTCCTAGATGATTTATACGGATGTTAGGCATTATGAATCTGACTTTGTGACCCAGCTTCAGGATAGCTTTCTCCTGAATCTCCTGTTTTCCTCCAGAACTTGCTGTAGTAAGCTTAGAAAATTGTTATAAATTAAACACAAGCTCAAACAGGTTTTGTGGACAAATCTCATCTTGACAGGAAGGCCCTCTTGCTGAATTCCTCTGAATCCCTTTGTGCCAGGTTGCACCTTCATTGCTGGAGATCTGCTAAGGTCCTGGCTTTCTGGTTGCATTAATACTGCCTCTTACTCGTTTTACTTTTCTCTGGGGGGCATGCTGAGAGAAAATTGAAGAAAATTAGCATAGAATTTTCTTCTGTTGGCTGAATTGTACAATCATTTCATTCAAATGTTGACATCAATTGATGTTGCTAAGAATTAGAAGGCCATTTCACTGCTGCTGTATGCAGGAGTCTCGTGTTGAGTGAGGGAGAGGGGCATATTTGCATGCTTGGTTCGTGTAGGACCATGTGAGATGCTTTTGGAAGACTAAGGGATCCAGATCTATCAGCATCTGTACCACTTGCAAATGTGAGAGGTAAGCATATGCCAGCATCGTTTCTGCGTTCCAAATTCATTGCCAGTGGAGCTAGGTGGCATGTGTTAGAGTGTACAACAATGTGTAGGCAGTCTGGAAGATTAGTGGATTAGTACTCAAGTGTGAAATCAGGAGTACTGTAAAGTCATGGTATAGGAACCCTGCAAAGAGCAGACTTGGCAGGATTTGGCTTGCAGTGCCAGAACAGATTCTCCAGGTTGAATTGTGCAGTCTTATCCTGCAGGATTTACTTGGTGCTGTGGAAAGACTTTACCTATTTTACATTTGTGTAAGTTGACTGCTGCTGTAAGCAAATATATATGAGTAAGATTATACTAATGGTGTTCCTGTACCTATACAGTGTAGTCTCTGAAGTGGAATTTCCTAGCTATGTGTTTGTAAATTTTAGAGATTGTAGTACTGAAACTACCAGAGCCTACCTCTGGCAACTGGTGCTTATGATTAGAGCTGCCAAATACAGCAAAACATGTATTGCAAACATTAATTTGAATTCTGAACAGCTGTCTGATTCATGTTCATGTACCTCTGTTGTTCACTGTTTGCAAGCATTCATGCAAATGTTTTTTTGTCTGCATTAATGCAGTTCCTTACGTGAATAGTCATTTTCACAAGCAAGTAATATTCTTTGTGTGAGTGATGATGTCACTGTAGGTGCTTTTGGGTTTGACTACCCCACCCCTCCCAAATTTAAAACTGTCAGTTACACAAAGAGCAGAATAATTCAGTGCATTATATGGAACCAAGCAACCACCTTGATTAGTTCACAACCATCTCTGCTGCTGGCGTTTATTTAGCAGGTAAGAAAAACGTCTTTAAAAAATGAAGCTTTGTTTGCAGGCTAAGAAAAAGACTTAATTTTAAAAAGATTATTAATCAGAACAAATCTTGGCTTGTGAGCATCAATATTCGTGATTTGACTGTGAAATTATTTGCCAAGTCTCCCTAGAATGTTATAGTACATGCTGGCTGTCCAGTGGGTGGGTGGGAGTTGTGATGAGTATTTTGCAGTAATATTTTATGTGTAACATCTGTTTTCTGCATCCTCCAGTTCAATTTGCAGTCATTTGCATAGAAGTGTTTTATGTTCAAAAGTGAATCTGTATTGCTGCTACAGACTTTATATTTTTCTGTACTTTCAGTTGATGTATTTGAGAAAAGGAAAATGCAGTGTGACACATAGGACAGTTATTTATTTAATATCTACCTTTGATGTTTAGTTTTGGTTTTATTTTCAGATAAGAATTTTTATTCAGGTAGATTTTGTCATGAAATGTGATCAAGTCTCAAGAGGAAATTAGTACAAAATTAGGTTTCATAAATAAAGCAAAGACATAAGTAGTTAGATTTCTTATACCCTGTCCCCCAGCCCCCTCCACTCCAAATGCCAATGTGTTCTTGAGCTCTTTTTCCTCTTGATTCTTCTGTAGCTTCAGTCAATAACTGATTTCTATAGTGAGGCTTTCCTCTGAATCATGAGGATATATAATCTGAATAGGATTCTATTTTATTATTTCATACTTTTCTTTAATGTTTACTGCATATGGTACATACTTGATGTTTATTTCTTCACAGGTATGCTCCATACTTGTTCAGTGTCCCAGATAATGTTGTATGAGCTGTATACTATAGCACAGAATTTTGCAAAACCTTTATTTGAAAACTTTGGTTAGAATGAAAAAATTGTTGGATTTGTCTGATTTTGCCTGGGACAGAGTTAATTTTCTTCTTAGTAGCTGGGTCAGTGCTGTGTTTCTCGGGTTCAGTATGAAAATGTTATTTTGGCAACACACTGATGGTTTGGTTGTTGCTAAGCAGTGCTTGCTTTAAGTCAAGGACTTTTTTTGACTTACCCTCTACCAGGAAGGAGCTGCACAAGGAGCTTGATGGGGACATGGCCAAGGCAGGTGACCCAGGCTGGCCAAAGGGATATTCCACAGCACAGAATGTCATGCCCAGTATGTAAACTGTCCATGGGTGTCAGCGACACACTGAGGATATGGCAACTTAAGTTAGGTTTTGTAGAACATGTTTGGCAGTGTATGTTACCACAGTATCATAAGAAAAATTTTCTCCTGGGAGCATAGGTAATGAATGCGCCATCACCTGTCCACTCACTCAGTATTTATATAACATCACTCTTTTCATGCCTTTCACTGGGATTTGGAGATACTTGCTGTCTAAAGAAGACATCTAAAGGTCTGCTGCAATGAGATTGTTAGCAAGATTCTCTAAAATTTCAAGCCTTTTTAAGTAGCAGAGAAAGTTAAGCCAGCCAGGCTTTTATATTATTTTACTTTGTAGGTTCCAGATAGTACTATGACAGCGTGAAATGTATCTCCCACATTTACATGGGATTTTTATCTTCTAGTAATAGCATATTGCCTCTGAAATTTTAAAATATCGAATGCATACCAGTTATCTGGCATCGTAGGAAGGCAAAGCCTGTTGCCATGGAGCTTTGAGGACTTGCTTTGCCAGTCAGCACACCTGCAGCTAGAGAGCTGGCTAAATGATCTCATTGTAGGAGTAGTTTCATCAGGGTGGAGGGAAACTAGGAAGTGAAGGAATGAAAAAATGGATGGGGGGGGAGTGTTTGAGAAAGATACATCCTTCTCACAGCCCATAGCCTTCATATGCTTCTGCTGTGTCAAGCTGTCGCTTTCTTGAAGAGTCCTTAACTGTGTTAGGTAATTGGTGTTTGACCTAGAGCTCATAGCAATGTGTTAGCTTGTTTTCCTTGCTTTGATACTGTTCCCTCTGTTTCAACTTTGTTTTGCCTTGCTATGAACTGGTGCCACACAAGCATGGTGAGAAGGATGGCAGAGGATGATATATCACTGTGTAAGGATTTTTTTTTTTTGTTGTGAAGGACATATCTACCAATAGGAAGGATTACAATATCTGCTTGTTACTCGGTTGTGTGAATTGGAAGGATGCTGCTCAAAATCAAGTGTACTTAATAGACAGCTGTTTAGTAATTGTCTGAAAAGGTCTGTTTCTAACTGAACCTTACAAGCCAACTTTCACCTTTTTAACCAGTTGGATAAGTATGACCTAGCAGATCTCTTTACCTGTAGCTGGCAGTTACTTTCAGCCTCTGAAGGCTGAACCTCACTGGTGCTTTAGTGGAAGTCCAAGAATGTTGATTGATCATCCATTTACTTTTCTTAGTCATGTGCTGTTGTTTGGTTCCTGTAGTTAGACATGGACTTCTGTGTGCTGCATTCTATAGCTATATTTGCACACTTCTTTTCAGACTGTACAATTGCTGAAGTACTTCTGTGTGTTTAAGAGTATTCCCATCCTATATAATGGTAGTCTCACATACCCTCTGTGACTTATGTTAGCAAAACTGTATCACTGCATAGTTATATTACCCTTTTGACTCCTCCTATCAGTTACACGATTTATTTATAGTTCTGCTTTCCATTCATGTATTGAAAATCTGACTTGTGTAAGTCTTTGGTGCCTTATACCATTAGATCTACCTCTAAGGTCTTTGTTCAAATGAGATTGCATTTGGATTTCTTTGTGATAGCAGTTGCTTCAGTTGATTCCCCAAAATTTGAATTTACCTATTCAATTGTAGTTATGGTGTAGGACAAAGAACGGTTCAGTTGAGGGAACCTTTAGTGATATCACTAACTTTGTAGGCTCACTGCTGTTAGAAGTTTGACTGTTGCTTATTCCTGTTGGTCTCTGGCATATCCCGGTGTCTTCCACTGGGATATACCACACAATGAGCAAAGAGCAAAATAATGCTTTCATAAACAGCACTGGGTTGTGTGTCCCCTGCTTGTTATGTCCTAGTTCCTGAAGATGCGGATCTCGCTCGGGTACTGCACGGTGCCTGTGTAAATAAGGCTAACAGATAGAACATGCCCTGTGCACTACTGTGCAGATGTGCTTCTTTCTGAAGAGTATTGGCTTATGGAGCAGCATCTGTTTGTACAGATGTTATTCTAAAGGGATCTCCTGCTGGTACATAGTGTGTACAAACAGCTTTAGATACTCTTTAATCTCTCTCTGTGATAGCCAAGCTCTTGAGTAATGGAAGTGTCTCCTTTCCCCCATGTACAGTATTCCTCGGGAGACTTGATTACAGAGAGATTAGAATCAACAGATCTCAGGAAAGTGGTAACACCTAAATTTGATCACATCTACTTTATCAAACAACTTTCTCAATAATCTTCCTGGAAGAGATTCAGAACAAAACTGACAACAGTTACACTAAATATATATATATAATGGTTAGCTGTGTCTTCTTTGTGTTGTGGTGATACTCAGATTTTGCAGCATCCCTGTACCTCCTGTACCTTATCTTGATCAGCTAGATGACAGAGCTAACCTATGTCATTTCTAAGGATTCTGAGACACATTTGTTATGGTTCATTATACAGATTATCTTAATGAAATGGCCTTGCTGCTACCAGGTTGTTGCACATGTAGGCTATGCTAAAAATAGACAAATTTAAAACCCTTCAGTATAAAAAATATTTGTGTTTCTGCTACTTTCTGGGAACAATTCTGGCTGTTGACACTCTCAATATGTGCAGCAACTTTACTGATGTGCAAGACACCATTTAATCATCCAGTCGCTGTGTGCTTTTACTGGTAAGACACAAGAGTCTGACAAAAGGATTTTTTTCTGCAAGCCACCTCAGGGTATGAGATGAGTTCTTGCTCTCTGACTGGTTGTGCACTCATTATGATCACAGATATTAGGTTTGCCTTGCAGTGTGTTTATGACTTATGTTCTTTGGACCTGGAATTTCATGACTTCTGTAGCCACAATTTCAATGGGTGCACACATGGATTTGACTTAGGTTTTCCTTGTACAATAAACTCTTTGTCAGCTCATTTCTCACTCTCTTCACTGAAATGTTTGAATGTAAGCATTTTCTTTCTCACACTCCAGCTGCTTCTTTACCCTCTTCTACAGTCAAGCTATAATCCTGTGGATTTGATATTGCAGGCTGTTGCCATGGAAATAATGGTGATTTCACAATTTCAGGCTGCAAGCACTGCAGGAGACAATGGAAAAGGTGGTTGGCAAGAGATACAGTGAGGGTATGGGGGACAATTCAGAGGAGTTTTTTCTGAACCTGTACTTGGAGGATGACTCCTAAAAATTGTAGGGTTTCAGTGGGTATATGTTTAGTTCTTTTTCCCTTTTTTTCTTTTTTGTAAATGTGTTTTTATTAGAGGTTGGTTCATAAAAATTCATTCTTACATTTTTGCAAAAGTTATTACAAAGTGATGCTAAATTCTCCTTTCCATATCCTCAGAATAAAAATACAGTGCTTTCTTTGCAGTTTATACTAATTCATTTTTGGACAAAAGGGCAAAGGTTGAGATCTAAGCAAGGTCTGTTTGAACCATACATTTAGCCTGAAGAATTCCCTTTCAGGAAAACGTTTTGTTTTCATAAATAGTAAAACAAGCTGAGAAGATCATGGTGAGCATATATTTTATATGTATGCTCACATTTCCTACAGTCTGTGTGACTATATGAAACCCTAATGTATTTATTATTTAATTTTTAGTGTGCTCTGCATGCAAACAAATTTGGTGCTGGAGACAATCTTATGCAACATCTGTTCTTAGCATTATGTCAGGATTCCACATCTATACTGAAATCTTTTCTCTAAATTAGATACATCCATAAAGGTAGAGTGAAGCTTACTGAAAGAAATAACTGTGTTATAAAATGAATTGAATTGGCAGCTTAACAAGCTGAAGGCAAGTGGCATCAGATGAGAATTTTTGATTCTAAAAGCTTAAAAGCATCAAACAGCATACTTTTTTCCTCAGCTATTTACGGCAGCATTTCACTGATTAGCATAGTCAGAGAGTAGATATTATCTGTAACTTTTAACTTAAGATCTTAGAATTAATTTTCAGTCTGCAGTAGGAATTAATCAGTGATGAGGGTGATAGTAAACTTTTTTAATTAAAGATAGAGAAAATTGTTTCAACCTATCAAATGTGTTAAAATTATCTTAAAATGGCTTTAAAAATATTTCAGTCTTTTTCTGCTTGGTATTCCATAAATGGAAATATGAAGATCAGCTGTTATATATGAAAGGGAAACACTAAGGAATGTTGAACATTACTCTGTCTTTGTTGGGCAATGTGATTAGGAAGTCAGGTTCATAAGGATGGACCCAGTCCTTTGATGCTTGTGTGAACGGAAAAAGTCTGCTTGTGTACCAATACTCATACCTGAATTTTGAAAATTCTAGGCAAGAAACTTCTGGGTACATTAAAATGACAAAATGAGCTAGCCAAAATGTTTTCAAAGGGCCTGGCCTGACAAGATGCAAAGTGTCTCATACAACTTCAGATTTAATTGCTATTGTGGGCAGTTGTTAGTACTGAGAATTACATAAATCAGACCTTTAAAATAAATCAAAAGACAGTGAGGTTTTTTCTAAACTAAATTTACCACAGAACAATTCTTTTTATATAATGTTTCTTGGTGCCAAATAAGTTTCTTAAGTGTTGTATAAAAGTTAATTTTTGATGAATTACACTGAGTATTATGCTTGACCTAAATTTGCTGCATAACTGAATGTATGTATATTTATGTATGAGATTGGTTATAGAATTGTCTGCATTGGTAGAATACAGGTAGCATTTACCTTCTGTCTTAAAGTCAGTGAGATGATAAATATACTGATGATAGGTTGTGGGGTTTTTTGATTCCTTCTTGGACAAGTTGTTTAAAGCTCTTGGTTAAGGAGCTGTTTAGCTGCAGGTAGTAGTATCTGATTGATATGTGAACTCTTTCATGTTAAGTGAATTGGAAGACCTGCACAGTAGGTGGGTGTTTCAGTGCCTCATTGCCTCTGTTCCTGTTACAGGTGCATGGTGACAGCATTGCAGCAATGAGTGGAATTTTAAAGAGGAAGTTTGAAGAAGTTAGTGGAACCTCACCCTGTTCATGTGTGTGGGAATCAGATGATGATGTTTCTAGCAGTGAAAGTGCTGACAGTGGAAGTAATGTCCATCCATCTGCTTCTAATCATTTTACTCGTAAGTACTAAAGGGGTGTGTGTAAGGCATGATACTGCTTCTTATACATACTAAGAAAGGTTCAATTTACTTGTTAAAAATTCAGTGAAAGCAATCTGTTTTTTTATGAGGTATTTTTTCTGTTTTATTACATTTAAATGCTGACACTGTGGTGAAGTACTTATTTTTGAAAAAATAACTATTTCCTCTGGTAATTGTTTCTGTGAAAATTTTTATGTCAGAGTGAGTGTCAGAGGAAATTCCACATTTGTGCCCTATCATTCACATCTAATTAGTATGACATGTTTTAAGTATATAGGAGAATGTCTTCCATTTAGGTGATGATTTGAGGGGAAGGGGAATATTGGAAGTAACTAATTTGGAGGCCAGTGCCTCTGCTTGATGTTATGTGTTTAGAGTTGAGAGTAGTACACAGTCTGTGTGACAGAATCTGATCAGTCATCCTGCCACCTAAGCAGCCATACAGCTTTCAGTTTTTTTCTTTCACTTATTACAGGGGTAAACAGAGGAACAAAATTGTTCCTCTGCCTGAGAGGATATTTATAGTTACAGTATAGTTTTATATAGGAAGAACAGGTTTATTGGAATGAGCACTGTAACGGATTGCTATTTACTTAAGATTTTTCAAGGCTCTGGAATTTCTCATTTTCTATTAGAACTCATCTCTTTACAACCAGATTCTGACAGTAGTGGTTTTCAGATTTCAGTACTCTGTTGTGGTTATTTTCTATTAGTCACCAGCTTCTGTAAAAGACAAATGCCAAATTTATTAACTGTCAAAAATCTCTAGATGTAAAATGAATATTTGCAAAAAGATTCATTTTACATCAAATACGTGCATCCAGTGAGAATATTTACAAACAAAAATTTCTTCTGTGAGAAAATTGCAGGATTGGGTTGCATAATGTTTGATAATGGAGCAAAACAAGAAAACATGCCTTGCTGTTGCAGACAACTCCATTCTTACTAGTATATGCTATACTAGTGAGTATATATATAAAACAGCAGGCTTTTAGAATACGTAAGATACATAAGATGTTTGCTCTAGCCTCATCTGAGTTCAGTGTAAAATTCTTATCCCCTCAGCTTACCTTAGGAAGTAATGTGTTTATTCTGTACACATATTCCA
>VWYI01022945.1:0-22968 GCA_013399455.1 Anthoscopus minutus
TTTCTAAACCCACGCTGGCTGGGCCTGATCCCCTGGCAGCCCTGCATGTTGGATGTGACTGCACTCAATATAATCTGTTCCATAATCCTCCCTAGCACTGAATACATGTTAGAAAATAACTCTAATTCTTTCTTGTTTAACTTGCTAAAAAGATATAACTAGTGAATCTGGATGTTATTAATGCTACTGCAGATGAACATATTTTAGTAACAGAATCCCTTTCTTTGGATATTAGTTTTACGAGCTACTCAGCATTTTAAAAAAACTCAGTTCAAAATCACTCAGCGTTTTCTCAAAAACCTTCTGACAGATATAGGAGTCATAGATAAATCAGATAAAGATCCTCTGTGATATAAAAATAATGAAACAGTAACAATTATTAGAGAAAACATTTAGTAGAGAAAAATACAAAATGCTGTTGCTTCTCATGTATTTTTTACTCAAGTTGATTTCATTTATGTGACTTCTGAAATGTAGGAATTTTTTTCACTTTGACATCCCAAAAACTACCTAAAATGCTTATTTAGTAGAATGCCCTATTTTCTTTTTTCTTTTTTTTTTCCTTTTTTGTTTACACTATTTTGCTCTTCCAACAAGATTTCAACAGCTGGTATCAGAAACAGGCAAAAAGTTAATGTGTTACTTTACCAAAATACAGCATTACTTTCTAGCTGCAGTGTTCTGGGAACAAAAGCCATTACATACTACCAAAACAAGTAATTCCTTTACATAAAACACTGACAGAAATGTAAAGAGGAGATTATCCCTTAGAAATTAACAAGAACTAATCACCCTGTGGACTAGTTTCTGGTGACCATGGCCTCCACAGAGTCCAAAATCCTTTGCTATCCTTCATTTCTTAGGAGATGTCTTTAGGGGAGGATTCCAAGCCCCTTCTCTTACGTTTGTATGAATTAGTCTTTGAGGGGAGGATGGAAAGAGAATTTCTGCTAATCACAAATACTGGTGCTACATCTTTTTTTAAAAAATTATAAAGACATGCCTCTGCTACAACTGAAAGCTCTGCTCTAAAAATTAATTATACAAGGAAAGAGATCTGAGCTGAATTACACATCTCACTAAGAAATGAAATGCTAAATTATATCTTCACAGAGTAGCTTACGCCAAAACGTAAGCATATGCACTACACCTGCACTAAAAATACTATACTGTATAAATTTTGAAATGTATTTCTGTTGTTTACATTAAGAATAAAACTCAGTACAACCATTACATGCTAACACGAACAAGCATTGAGGAACCTGAAATGAACTCTGGAACTATACAAGATAATCAATACTCACTGTTGCCAGGAATATCTCCTCTGATCTGACATGTTCTGAATCTCCAAACAACTATCTTACTTCTTGTACTTAAAATACTGCAAATACTGAAATGATAGGTTTTGAGTTTATTATTTCCCTTTCCTTACTCTTCAGATGAATTCCACAGATGACAGTAGAAAATGTAGTTCGATTCAATTTATTTCCCCTTTGATGAATACTACACACCAGGAGACAGAGATGGATTCCAACAGAACAGGGATATCCTCAAAATTGTGGGAATTGGGCTAAATAACATGGTAAACCTGTGTATTCAGGAAACAGAGCTCTCCTGCAACCCTAACTAACCTACAGTGAGTTTAACTAAATTTAACTGTGCCCTGAATTTTAAATGTTCTTCTATTTTTGAATACTATAGTTTGTGATTTTTTTTTTATTTCTGTGCTTGGAACTAATTGTGTGTACAAAGCATCTAAAGAATACCACTGAATCACAGAACGACAGAGTCTCTTGAGTTGCAAAAGACCCACCAGATTAATCAAAGTCCAACTCTTTGCCCTGCAAAAGGCACTCCAAGAGTCACACCATGTGCCTGAGAGCATTCTCCAAACACTTCATGAACTCAGACTTGGTGCAGTAACCACTTCTCTGAGCAGCCTGTTCCAGCTCCCAACCATCCTCTGACTGAAAAACCTTTTCCCGATATGTAAATTAAACATTTCCTGTCTGAGCTTCATGCCATTTCCTTGAGTCCCGTCAGTGGTCACCACAGAGAAGAGATCAGCACCTGCTTCTCTAATTCTCATCATGAGGATACTTAAAATTGCTATGAGGGGTCTGCTCAGTCTCCTCTTCTCCAGGCTGAATAAATCAAGTGAGCTCACTGCTCCTCATAAGGCTTTATTTCCAAGCCCTTTACTAGCTTCATAATCCTCCTTTGGATACTCTCCAATTTCTTTCTTAGATTGTGGTGCTCAAAAGGGCACACATTATTCAAGGTGAGCCCAATCAAGTGCAGAGCAGAGCAGGACAATCACCTCTCTTGACCACCTGCTGATGCTGGGCCTGGTTTGCCCTCCAGTCTGTAAAGGCACATTATTAATTCATATTCAACTTTCCACTGACCAGGACCCCTGGCCCCTTTCCACAGCACTGCTCTCCAACCTCTTCCTCCCTGGTCTATGCACACATCCAAGGTGATGGCTTCCAGGCATCAAAGGTTGTCCCATCACAGGTGCAGAATCCAGCACCTGACCTTGTTAAACTTCACACAATTAGGGACTGATGGTCTCTCTAACTTGTTGAGGTGTCTCTGCAGGGCCTCTCTGCACTCAAGGGAGACAACAGTGCCTTCCAATGTAGTGTCATCTCTAGACTTAACTTCCAAGTTCTGCATCCAAGTTGTTAATGAATATGTTGAGGAGAACTGGGCTGAGGATGAAGCCCCATGGAATCCCATCTGTGACGGGACACCAGCCTGATGTCACCCCATTCACCATAACCCTTTCTGTCTGACTCATGAGCCAATCGCTCACCCACTGCATAATATGGTTATTCAGCAGCAAGGCAAACATTTTGTCCAGCAGGATACACTGAGAGGCAGTAACAAAAGTTTTGCTTAAGTCCAAAAAGATTACAGCAAGTAGTTTTCCTAGGTCACCTAGGTGGGTTACTCCGTGATGACATCAATACAGAAATAAATATGAAGATATATAGATGACATTTACTTCCCTGTATGACTGTCTTTTATATACATTTTTTTAATTTTAGGGTGGCTGGGTGTGTTTCATATTTCCCCATCCAGCCCACATCAGAGTCTGGAACTTCCCTTTTACATCAGGTTCTGGCATCTTCTTTAGCAGTGTCCCAACTGTGTTTTCAATACCACCATCTCTTTTCATGACAGTTCTTATTTTTCATGTCTGCAAACAACTCTGTGTAACCTCTTTTCCCTCAGTCAGTCATTCTGCTCCCATATCCCTTTTGTTCTGCCAGATGAATCACTCTCAATGCTAATATGCTGCTCTCTGCTGTAAGATAGGTGAAGATGAGATGCTGGCATGGCTTAACTGTTCAAATGTTGCATGACATTGTTTGAAAGATATGAAGGTATGGCTATGCTAAATAAGAGCAAAGCTTTCATGTGTCACCTATTTTCTTTTGAGTTCCCTATTTTCCTATAAAATCATAAGACTCTATGCTAAAAAATCTCAAAATGCAATTCTTCACAAAGTTCCCATACTGGAAAATAGAAAAGGAAACCAAATAGAAATGACAAGACTCTTCAAACTCGACTAATCAGATGTCTTACTTCTGCACTAACTAGTCTATTCAAAAATTGAAAGTTTACGTACTCAACTAAGATATTAAGAAAGGATTAAGATTAAATAATACATTGTATATTCAGTAGACACCAAAAGATGCATACAGTTGGTAGTTAATGTATCTTCAGCAATTAAAAATTCAGCTATATGAATATTGCAATAATTTAAGTTTTTTAATTATTTATCTCAAAGTGGCAGAAAATATCACTATTTAAAAATAGCATACAATATGCAAGTAATGAAAAATTGATGTGAAATAGCAATCTAAGACTTGAGCTCACTTAGGCAAAACTATTAATGCAAAAATAATTCCAACCAAATTTAAGTCAATGCAAAAAGAAATATCATGACCCATTCTACCAATTCTCAATTCTCAGTTTTATTCTCTCTGAAGTATAGTAGCATATTGTATAAACTCAAATAGAAGTATACTGTATAAACTTAAAAACCGAAAGATAAAAAGAAGATAAATCAAATTACAAAGGAAAAAATTAAGTTCTTTCTGAATCACTCCCCCTTCCCTACTGTTTTCCCCTCTAATCATTCATTTTCTTCTACACTCCTCCTCACAAACTTTCCAGTGAAAATTAATGTTCGATGGCATTCTCTTAAGTCAGAAAAATAATCTCTAACTGCATTTTACTGTATTTGCTGGTTAATATATCTCCACAGTGAAACTAACATTTAGAATCTATCATATCAACATAGTCATCATGATCCAAGCTGCAAATAATAGAGAGTGTCACTGTCAATTTTGCTTTCTCACATTTCCTTCCCTTCACTTCATCTGATTTTAATAATCCCTGTCAAACCACAAACAGTCCAAATTACCTTCTTGACACAGAAGCTTTCAAGGAAGAGACAGAATCTCAACTTTCATTTAGTGACTACAAAAGCAAGCTGTCCGACTGGACAAATATTATTTTCACTCTTGACAATCTCTGTAGTAAAGCATGCTTTTTAATTTTCACTGAAGCTGCCAAGGGTTTCAGATAAGCTTCTTGTTCAGCATAGATTGATTCACAGGATTAGCAAACCAACAACTGTAATTGTGTTTAAAAAAGCCAGAAGTTTTGAGGAAAAAAAGAAAAAAATTGCTTGCAAGAAATGACAATCGCATGTCATCAGCTGAGTTAAGAAAAAGATTATACAAATAATTTCAATTTAGTAGATCTCATAGGATGATTCAAGATCATTTTACATTTCTAAGATTGACCAAATGGCTGTTCCTAACAGTGTAATATAAAAGAATTTCAAGGAGGAGAAATTTATATTCAGTGACACTAGCAACAGTCTAAAAAAGGTTAGCATTTGACAACAGGAAATATGTTCAAGGAAAATAAATTCTGCAGAAGGATGTCATCTGTAACCATTTTCCACTCTGCTGGCTTGTCCTCAAAACAAGCTCAAGAACATAACATCCTGCTTCACCTGTATGCATTTATAACTAATTGATTTCTCTGATGAAGCATAGTATTGTATAATTAGCATTACATTTTAAGTTTATGTGATTAATCAAAGCATATTACATTTTAATACAAAATATTTTCTTCGCATAGACACACCAGTCTCTAATTATCTGAAAGTCTATTGCTTCCAGTATTTTAGCTGAAAGGTAATCATGTTTTGAAATACTACTAGCTATGAAAAAAGAAAACATAATAACCAAGATGCTTCCCATCAGAAGATTCAGGTGAAGTGCTTGTTCAAATACCTCAGATGATTGTCCCATGCATGGATTTAATTTACACCAAACCAAAGCCATTTCAAAATATTATTTGACAACTAGTCAGTATGTACCAAAACAATAAAAGCCCATCTTTGACAAATCTGTAAAGTCACAACAAAATGCAAAGACATATGCATAGATGGTGTTTAAAGTTCCACAGCAAGAGGATTATGCTTTTTACTAATAGAGAAGCTGTATAGTGCTCGTTCAACATTTTGGGCTAGTAACCAGCTCTTCATGAAGACTCACTCATCTTCATGGCCAGACATCTTCTTACTTAACTTCTAGTTCTGTTTTTCTTTGTAGTGAAGAGTAAGAGTTTCAGGAGATTATTGCTTTCCTTTACCATGGCTAGTTAAAGCACAGTCTTGATACTCAGCACTATATTGATTCTACCACTGGTCTGCATCACATTGATCTGTATGTCTTATTCTTAAAAAGGTATCTGAACAAAACATCACATAAAGGAGGAAAAAAAATTTTAAGTAACATAAAGACCAATGGTATTGTCAGTTTTAATTAAAAGGACATTGATTTAAGCCTCTTTATGTCAAATGCTTAGTCCTACGACTTGATTTCTAGTTAATTATTAGTTTATATTCAGAGCAGAACTCATGACTGCTACCAGGTAGCTTTATACATTAAAAAAACCCACATATCATATATGATTTAGGGTTTAAACACTACTGAAGAGAATAAAAGTAGAAGATATGAAAGGCATCTGTAGAACACATATATTAAAGTACAAATATACTGATTGATATGAATGTAATATACTGATTGAAATGAATATACCTCATTTAGTTAGCAGTAATCAAACTAACTGCAGAAAACTCCACCTTTTGTCTAACTGGTTTTTAGTTCTGGAGCTATTAGGGAAGGAAAAGAATCTTAAGACAGAGCCTTATCTCACTAATTCACAAGTCATATATAAACCATTTTTCCACCTAGTTTCACAGTGGTAGCCTTTATCTTCCCAGAACACAGTCTCCATATTTCAGTTCAGTTTTGTTACTTGATAACTTACATCTTGCATTGTAAGATACTACATCTTTATTTCTTTGCAGGAAGTACAAGTCATCTCAACTATGATGTTATAAAAGCAAAAGGACACATAACCAATCGGCAATTTTAGAGAATATTTATCCCCAATCTTTTTCCATTGCTGTTGAAAAAGAAGGAAAGAAAAATAAAGGAATAGTTACAGTGAAAGGAACTTCCATCTTATCAAAGACATCTTAAACAATACTTTTAAGCTTCAGCCTGAAGCTCCGTATCATAGAGCAACAAAGAGCTCCACAGCTGCCAGCTCACAAAAGAAACATCCTCTATTCATGGTGAAGTTCATTTACCTTTATACTGTTACTACATATGCCATGGAAATGCCACATGAGTGTGGTTCGAGAATACTCAGAGACAGTTCTAATACATTCAGCCATCTCTTCTGGGAAGATCCTGTGTCAAGAATATTATTTCAAGATACGATAGAGGCAAGAGCACAAAAAGGGAGAGAATTAATCATTACTAAATGCATTCACACTGGGAAAAAGAAATAATTATTTGGAACCAGACCAGGTCATAAATTAGTGTGCGAAAAGGAAAGACAATCAGCTGATTTGTGATGCAGAAAGGGCCTCCTCCTCCCTATCTTAAAAAGCCTACTATAAAATTTATATTAGATCCTTTAGTGCCAAAACCACTTAGCCTTGGGTTTCATGATTAAGAGGGCAAGTGTTCATAAATATCTTGTAATTGGACACCATGCACTGTATTACTTCTTACATAATTACAAGACTTAAATGACTTGTGCAATCAGCTACGAAGTGGAATTACAGCGTAAACAACATGCGCTACTTGACTATTATAACAAAACTCCACTGAAAACTAAAAATTAATTTTCAGTTTTTGTGGAGGATGCCTACATTTCAAGTTTATAGAAAGACAGGAGGACATCACAAACTAAAGGAGTAAAAATTTTTTCCCAAAGGCACACTTACATTTTAGCAAATTTCTTTTTCCTTATATTAATTACAAAGAATTTTGCAACTTAAAAAAACCCCAAAACAATAAGCCATAAAAGATTCAAGTAGAAAATTTATATTTCAATATAATAATTTCAAATATTAAATTACAATCAAATCTGTAGCATTTACTCAATTTTTTTAACTGCCTAAATCTGTAATAATGAAATAATAACAAAATAATAACTTCAGCAGAATATCCTACAGAGGCATGAGTTGTCAACAAATCTGTTTTTATACAATAGTCCTACAGTGAACCAGAGATTCAATTCTATTCCTTTAACCTGTAAGATAAATTATGCTTGTTGTGACCCAGCCAACAGCAAGTGGTCCTTAACCAAGAGACCCTTCACTGGTATACAACCATGAAGCAGTTTGAAGGATATAACAAACAAAACCAAAATATCCAATGAGAAAACTAATTTAATGGCACATATTCTGAAAAAAAGTTGAAAGTTTTTGAAGATAGGAAAGTGGGCTAGCATTTATTGAAATTACATTTTTCCCAGGTAAACTGGTAATAAGTGACATCACAACATCCTTATGCTAATCATTGGTGCTAAACATTACTCAGAAACTTTTACGTTTGTTCCAAATAAGTGAATCAAAAGTCAATAGCTCTGCAAGTGTGTATCAAGCCAGGGTATTTAACAAACAATTTGATTTTTAGTATGAAGGCAAGATTGATTTTTACATTTTTT
Organism: Anthoscopus minutus; assembly: GCA_013399455.1. Classification (NCBI taxonomy): domain Eukaryota; kingdom Metazoa; phylum Chordata; class Aves; order Passeriformes; family Paridae; genus Anthoscopus; species Anthoscopus minutus. The sequence goes on from VWYI01022945.1 coordinate 8,059, forward strand.
CCCTCTATCACAGTGAGCAGTAGGGGTAAATATTCGACAGTATAAGCACAAAAAAGGCTGTATTTCTCACCATTCCCTATATTTACATTGCCTGATGTAACTGCATCTTAAGAATTTAAAAGATTGTACAGGCTACTATTCCTATTTCAAACATTCCTCTTATCTGCACTAGTAGATGATTTAGGTCTCTAAACCAATTCTTCTTGAAATGACCACAAGTTTTTATTCAAATTAGGGTTTTGTACCATTACCTACTAATAGCAATAGAATAAAAAAATGGTGATGAATTGACTGTACTGAGAAAAGGATTCACACAAGTTGAAGGAGAAACCACATTTTCTGACCCTTTTTTTACAGGATCCTACCAACCTTCTTAGCCCATGCAAGCCCATTTATCCCTTTTTACCAGGCAGCAGCGTGAGCACTGATTGTGGCATGGGGCTGAAGTGAGTGACTGGTGCAGGCCTGACAACTTGGCAGTAGTACCAGTTTATGCTAGATTAAGTTGACAAAATGATGATGAAAATAATAGATTGCCTGCATTAGACTTACAGACCTTGAGAAATCATCTCTGTAGAGCAACTGAAAGGACTGTGTTTACAAATGCATGCTAATATACCTGAACAGGAAGTTCTATCACATTTAACAGCAACAAAATGTGAAAGCATATGTAAAAAATCACAGAAACTCCCCTGTTCAATTGCTTTTGTTTCACATATTTTAAGTAATCAAAAAAATCTATTAACAAGATTTTCAACATAAGCTTGGTTTAGGCAGTAGTGTTCAATTAAAAAAAGTGGTTCTTTATGTGGAAAAGAATTAGGAATTCTCAACACTTTATGGAATTTTAGCTAAAGTACCCCAGGACTAAAGTTCCTGTAACTCATAAGTTCCATAGAAAAATCAGCAAAGACAAAAGCAAAAGAAGTTTGAAAGAACAGCACATAATTTTGACAAAGGATAGCCCCTATTCTTTGACAAATAATCTTGTTTTATATTAAAAACAAGGACAACAAAGCCTGTAAAAAAAAAAGCAGTGTTTTCACTGCTTTTATTTTTCTGAAAACAAAAAAAAAGACAACAACAAAACCCCCACAAAAAAAAACCCCAACAAACAAAACAACAACAAAAATGACAGTAAGGTTTTAACTCCAGCCCACAAAAGTCAAGAAATTTAAAGTTAGTCTGACATTCAATCCTTAAATCATGCAAGGGTGCTTCTTTTTTTTCAAAAAATGACAATGCAAGGCAATGACAAGTTGTCAGCCCTAACTTTGAATTGCCTGAAGTTTGTCATTTGGTGTTTGTGTCACAACCTTAATGTTATTTAAATGTAGTTTTTAGTATCTATTATTTAAAAAGGTCTACTTTATGACAGCAAAAAGCTTTGATGGAATAAACCTCAAAGTACACTGTAGTGCTGGTATGCCACTTCATTAGAAGCAGTGCATAAAACATATGCTGTTGACAAATCTAATTCATTAAAGTTGAGGTAGAAGCACTTTAAAGCAACTGGATGGCATCATTAGCTACAGTTCCTTTCATAAATTATTCCTCTTTTTTCTTTTGAATGATTTTGTCAGTGCTGCCTTTTCAGACTGGGAATGTTTTTGCCTTAAAGTTCAATACCTTCAACATGTTTGGACAAGTTAAATAAGCAGCTTATTTGCTAACACTGAAATTGTAAGCTGATTATTTCACCCATATTAACTAAAGAGGAATAAAATTAAGCAATAATGTGTAAGAGTTTTAGCCTTATCAAACATAAAATTTTAAAATTAAGAGAAGTAGAGATAGCCTAGCACAACAGAGTAACACTCTGGCAGTATTTTGTTATTGAGATAACTTGGATTTGATATTCAATTGAATTCTGCAAGAGAGAAGATTAGGCACATTACAGAGCGGATGGCTAGATGATATATTTAGTTATAAAAGGAAGAGTTGCAAATTATATTACTTGGAGTTTTAGACAAAGATCATAACTAGTAGAGGAACTAAAGACTACAATAAGGTACTTAAATGAAGCAGAGCTGGTATTTGAAGCATGGGCCATCAGAGTCACCTTTCAAAAGCAAAGACACATAACTAGTCAAAACCTGATCAAATTCCATCTCAGAATATTGTTTCCTGTGAGAACATTTTAATTCTTATCTTCACATCAGAAAGAATTAAGTCCTATCACTGAGGTCTTAGAAAACCAAACCACAGTGCAGGAACTTAACTGAGTATCTAAAAAATAAAGTGAAAAAGGATGCTTTTGTGGACTAAATATACACAACTTATGATTAACTTCCACTAATAACATATTCAAAGACATTCTAAACTATAAGGCATACACGGAAACAGAAAACTAAAAATATCAAAGTTTCTTAATTGAGTAGTCTATGTAACACAATATTCCTTTTAATTTCTTATAAAGTGACATAAATTTACTCACTGAAAAAGAAAAAATCAAAACCAACCCACAGAAATTTCTGCATAAAATACATAATCATACTTCAATATGTCAGTAACTTATATAAATATTTTCTAATTAATTACCTGTATTAGCAAAGAGTACTGCCTTGTTCAAGAAAAGCCCATGAACAGCAGATTAAATCATCTTAAATATTTTTAGACAGACATGTACACATGCACCTTTTCAACTAGATTAAGTGCCTCAGATTAATTCTGTACTGTCTCTCTGCAGAGATAAAATTATTCCAGCATACTTACTGTGAAAATATAAGAGGTGGATGTCTTACTTTGGAAAGTATCTTAAATATGGAAACACTTCCACATATTATTCACTGAGGCCAATTTTATGCCTCCAAGGATTGCAGCAAATCAGGATCTGGAAGCATCTCTGAAACCAGACAGACTAATTTACTGTAAAAAGTTCTTTGAGAGATAACATACTGCCCATTTCTAGTTCTCTATGCTTGAATACACAAATTTCCTTCTAAAGGTGTGCAAATGCTCCGTTCAATATGCCTGATTAAGTCATCCTGCCAACTACGCCACTTGTAGCAGTGTAGCAGAGGACTCTCAGTCACACATGAGAAATATGACAGTGATTATTTGGATAACTATGATTAGAATTAATGCAAATACAGTATCTAAATTTGTCAATCCAGTACATAATATAAGTAGGTCTAAAGAGTTGTAATATGAGAGGCTTGGCTAGAAACATACAGATTTACAGTCTTTGACCTTACAGAATGCACACAAAGTACATATGGAAATACTTTAGGATTTTATCTCTGTATGTGACTGGATCTTACTGGTTTTTTACTCAAACTCCAAAACTGAGTTTTCCCTACCTTTGGGTTGGACGTACCCTGCAGGCATCCCTGCTGGGGAGCAGGGGGAGGTGTTCAACCCAGAAGCTGCCTGCAAGCTCAGGAGACCAGTTTGCCCAGTCTCCAGCAACATTTTATACCGTTTTGCAGGCCCAGGTGCATCAAAGTCAATCACAAAGATCAAAGCTCTCCCATCTCTGGCACACATCAATTATGTAACCATCTAGATAGTTTCTCCTGCAATTCCTACCTGGTGTTCTTACCTTAGGAAAGGAACATTCCCACCACATGTTTTTATATTAGGACTAATCAAATCGTCTATCAGAGGCAATCAAAAGGGAAGAGGTTTGTGTTGGAGGCAAGTGGGAGGGGAACTGCACACGAAAACCTGGCTACCTTTTGTCAGGTCACATTTACCCCATTGGTCAGCATTTATCATTTACCTCAGAAGATTAATGACATATATGTCCAAAATGCTACACACAAAATTATCCTAATTAGTCTCTGCGTTAATCCTCATCCTGCTCTTTTTCCATTTTGCTTCCTCTCCTGCCATATTGTCTATACGTGTATATGCAACAGTGATCTATGTTTAAGCTTTGCACCACCAAAACATAGGAAGAGTTACCTGCAGATGGGCAACCAAGACCTGCTGATAACAGGTGTTTCACCTTAAGGGACAACTGAACAGTTACAAAGAACCTCTCTGATTGTCTGTTAACCACTCATACCCAGCCCTGGTGAGACCCTACTGGAGCACTGTGTCCAGCTCTGCTTGAACAAGTCCAGAGGAGGGTGGCAAAGGTGATCACAGCGCCTCTGCTATGAAGATATGCTAAGAGAGTTAGGGCTGTTGAGAGTGGAGATGAGAGTGCCCAGGACAAGCCTTTTCATAATCTTCCCATTAAAAGGGAGCTTGTAATGGGTTGAAACCAGATGATCTTTAAGGTCTTTTCCAACCCATCCCATTCTATGAATCTCACCTTAAGCTGTAAATCGATGTGTAATACCCTAATGTAGCAATCTTACATTCCTGCTACATATTGATAAAAAAAACAGAATTGTAACATTCTGCAGGGTATTTTGATACTTTCTTGCTCTTGTTGCACCTTCATTATCTACCCTATAATAATTCATACCATACTTTCTCCTAAGTTTTCAGTATTTTAGTCCTTCTTCCATCCACCGTCTCTACCTTTTCATTACTGTACATTGACCTCAGGTACAGTGAACTACAGAGAAGGTAGAAAGTATACATGTAACATATTACCCCCCTGGCTATATCATGTCTAACTTGTCTTGCTAAAGTCTGTGAGACACAGTTCATGTTTATCTACATTCTGGGCATGCTGTTGGCTGTTGCACAGTCAGAAGTACAACTGGAGGAAGAAACATGTTATTGCAGAGAAGAAACCATTCTGGAATATTCATAGTGCATACTATATAGGTTGTACGTAACAACATTCAATTATTTGCGAAAATTTACAGTATCTTCTAGCATTACCTACATTGACCATTTTAAATGCAGTTACTTAGAGAAGAACAAAATACCAAAAGACAAAGAAAAGTATTTTACGGCCCAAAAAAAAAGTAATCAGCAAACACAATGTAAATCAGCTTATGGGTATTCTCAAAAAAATAAAAGAGTAAAAGAAGAAGGTGAAAGGGCATTGATGAATGAAAAATTGCTGATCACATCAGAATGGATCTCCTGTGTAGGAAAAAATATTATCAGAAGGTCACCAGGGAAACTAGGCCATTTAAGTATTCCAGGCAGATACCCAGTGCATTTAGGACAGGGCAGAAGAGCAGTAATATGATTAAGAAGGTCTAAGAAGCAGTGATAGATTAACTCATGTCAGACAATGAAAAGAAACTTGAATTATGTGGTAGAAGCTAAGTATTAAATGCAAAATAAATCCATTTCATACCTATATTTTAAAAGAAACAAACAAGCAAAACCTTAGCCCAAGACATGAGAGACTGAAAGCACACTAAGAAAATACAGTTTACTAATTCATTACTGAGTGAACTAATACACATAAACTCATGCACAGAAGAGTTGCTGAACACTATTCTGTGCTCTCTACATTTGTCCATCAACACTGATTCACTGACATACACTAAGAGAAAGTGAGCTGGCAGGAAGGCAGATGAGAAGATGGGCTGAGCTTATAATAGTCATAAAAATAAATGTTCTTTGGAACAAAAATGATTATATGAAAGAAATACAGAGGATAGATCCTGAGAAGAATATGAAGATGTTTTTAAAAATAAGTATTAAGTTATGATAATGGAGAGTTTATATATCAGTACAGCTTGAAGAAAAGCAGAGAATTTCACAATGCTTGTTCTGCCCTTCCTTTATTCATTAGCTCATGAAAGAAAATACAGGTATGTTTATAGAAGGATGATTACTACTAAGAAGCTCCTGTAGCTTCTGTGGATTTATATTGTATTATTTCTAATCCTTGTAATCCCTTACCACTACAGAAGAAAATTTAAAATTCCTTCCGTTTCAAGAAGCCAGAGACAGTATTTCATACTGAAGAAAAAATGAACTTTAAGTGGCATCAAGTTAGATTTTTATCCACATGAAGGCAGTGTGGAGACACTTCACACATACTGCTTTAGATTTTATGACTGATTTTTCAGTGTAGTTTCAAGATTGTTTTTCTTACAAAGCTGTGATTACTAAATGTTTGCCTACAGCATTGTGAGTATAATTTAAAAAGTATACATGTTATATTTAGACAGAAGAAAAAAGCTTGAAAAAGTTATTTTGCTAAATCACTTTATGAGTCAACTGATAATCTTGTTTACACGCTGAAAAGTATTTAAAGCACATATATTTTGCAATGCAATAAATACTATATTTCAATAATATTACTAATAAAAACCCTGTCAGATTACAATTCACAATGGAAAAGATGTTTCTGCAAGGACTTTATCACTCTCAAAAGTGCAAGTAATTACGTATAATTTTCAATATAGGAAGCCAAAAGGCTTATGAAGGACAAATAATGCACATTAAAAAAGACACACAAAAATAATACACAAAAAAAAGAAACCCTAACTTGCAAAGTTAAGGAAAAAGTGGCAGAGGCTTTGAGAAACAGACTGAGATTTACAGTCAAGGATCAAGTGTGATAACATAGACAGCAACAGCACCAATAAAGCCTGAAGAAAGATAACTGTGAAGTAAAATAGCTACCTGTGAGAAATGTAGGAAGTGAAATTTCAAGGCAGAAGACATGGTGGTAATATAAAGATGCATAGAACATAAAGGAAACAAAAAGTATAAGGTAGAAAGCCAGAGCAGTGTAATGAAAATGAAAACTCCTTTTTCCTCTCAAGGTAATAAAATTAATAAGGGAGGTATCAAAGAGATGAGCACCTGATACTATAAATAAAATCTTTCTGTGATAGGGGAAAAAGAGTATTTATTTTTCAGATTGTGGTTTCTGAATGAAATGGATATGAGAGCTGTACTGCCATTCTTGATTGTCCTTGAAAAGTAATAAGAAGTTTAGCAAGTCTAACACCATGTGTGTAACACTGAAAATCACTCCCTAAATTTTAAACAATGTGCCACAAGTACTGCAGAAGAGAATGTGTAAAAGTAGATACTATCTAAAACCCAGAGACAAACAGCTTAAACATAATTTACAGTACTCAGTTGTATATTTGACAAATATATTAAAGAAAACCTAGAGGAACTCAAAAATACATCAGTTAAAAACTCTGTTCTCTATGAGACCTATAAGACATAAGAGACACTCAGCTACCACAATGAGATAGCAACAAGGACAGAAAGGAAGAAAATATTTTAATTTTTAATGAACCAAGTTATAGAATCAAAGAGTAAGTGATCTCCAAACTTAGCAGACATCACTGAAACAATGGTTAAAAAACTTACTTTCTTAAAGCTACATTTTGGTAAAAACATATTTTGATGAAAAAATAGATGTGAAAAGTTTGAGATCTCAGTTATTTTGATTCCACACTATTTTATGTGTCAGAGATGTGGGGGGAAAAATGTTAATTCTTAAAGGTAACAAATGGTCATCATACAAGTATGAGCGATAGAATCAAGAATATCTTGAGTTGGAACAGGCCACAAAGATTATCAAGGCAAAATTCCTGGGCTGACACACGACACCCGACACCCCAAGTCACACCGTGTGCCTGAGAGCATTGTCCAAACACTTCTTGAATTCTGGCAGGCCTGGGGCTGTGATCACTTCTCTGGGAAGCCTGTTCTGGTGGCCAACCACCCCCTGGGGGAAGATCCCAAATCTAACCTAAATCTCCCCTGACATAGCTTCACAGCTTTGTACAACTTCTTCACTAGGAGTTAGTTTACATCATATGCTGAAGACTTCTACAGCCTTTTAGGAGTCCTGTGACACAAAATTGCTGTTAAAACTGCTGTTAGTTATCAGTTAAGTAATGAATAATAGCTACTCCTAGTTCATAAGAATTAAACTGCTTAAAACAAAGTAAAAGTTTACAAGAATTAAATATCTTTAATATCTGTAATATCTTTACAGTTCTGACAAATCAATAGTAAAAGTATAAAGGTGCAAGAGGTACAAAATAGAAAATGCAACTAATTATCATTGTCAATAGAGAAGTGCAAGCAATAAATGTAGTCTGAATATTAACTCTGAATATTTAAGATTTTTGTCAATATCATTTTTGCAAAAAGAGTAGCGACAGAGATTGTTGATGGTTATTTCTTCGTGCTTACATATAAAAATATAACTGCAATGTTAAGGAAGCATTTAGGAAAACTTCAGTAAGTGTTAAGGATACCAGAATGCTTTTTAGACTGCAAGACAAGAGTAACCTGTAGACTGGAAGAACTGTTTTGGTGTCTTGATATTCTGAGAAACTCAGATTTAAACCCAGTGTCCAATATGTGGTTAAATTTTAGATGTCAGCAGCTATGTGGTTTTGGTTCTTTGGGAATATCTAAGTTTTATAGCAGTGGTGAGCTCAAAGCATAGCTTCTGTTGATCTAAGCTGCAGTGACAAAAACTCAGCACTTGTGAGTTCTGTTGTACATAGATCTCAATTTACAGGTCTTATATATGAAAGAGTATCTGAAATACCTCAATGAGTACAGGGTGACTTGTCCACAATTCAGTTGTCCAAAGAGGGATTTCAATCACTTTTTTTTTCTTCTTGAATGCATGCATTCTACTCTCAAAATGTAGGAAAAAACCCCAAAACTCATAAAGGAGTTCTACAAAGCTACTTCTATTTGCTAGGAAGCACCAACAGATTTCTTGTTTAATATCCATTTAGTGCATTACATGAGAGGAGGCACCTCTCGAATACAGAAGGGACCAAAATAAAGAGTGGGACGCTGCAAAGAAGTTTCACAAACAGCAAATCTTGGCATTTCAACATTTCTAAATTCTACAGAGTGCTTGAGGTACAAGATGAATACTATTTTAACCTCTTCATATTGCTTTGTAATTGAAAAAAATCAAGCCTTGACTCTCATAAAAACTTTGTACCAACTTGATCACTTCCCTTCACCAACAGGGCATAAAGCCCTTCCTAAAAATATGCGGCTTGATTATCTGGCTGTAGCACTACCTGCTCACCTGCCCTACGAGGGCATGAATTATACGGCTCTGAAACTTTGAAAAGTTTCTCCGAGACACTGAGAAAACGGTTCTGAGGGTCAGAAATCCGTTTCCTGACTCTTAGAGCCAGCCTGTTCCAGAGGTAACACACTTCAGCTTGCACAGAGACCGACACACACCCCTGACAGACCGCCTTCCACAATTTTAGCTCTGCCGAGCAACAGCGACAGTGATTTCCAGACGCCGAGGGAGCGACAGCGCGTTTCCCAGCTCGCCCTCCGCCACCCGCCCCCAACCTGCCCCTGCCTCGCCGCGCCTTCAGGGGATCCCCTCCTCTCGGTCTGAGGGAAGACCGCCCCTTCCCGCTCTGCGCTGAAGCCGGGCCTGGAGCGCCGCGCCGCCAGGGCCGCCTCAGACGGATTTCAGCGCCGCCTTCCCGCTGCAGGTCAGCGCCTCGGACCCCTGGGAGCCGAGGCGCAGCGCAGCGCTCTGCCGTGCCGCGCAGAAGAGAAGGCGGCCGCAGAGGACCCCAGCCCGGTCTCACTCGGCGCCAAGACCCGGCCGCATGGTAAGGGGAGGTGAAGAGCAGCCCCACCGGGCCACTTACCAGGCTGGGATCCCCCTGCGGCACCGCACCGGCGGCCCCGGCGACCGCGGAGCGTCAGTGACAACGTCCCGGAACGGCCGCTCCGCCACATCCGGGGGCGGGGCGTGGGAAGGCGGGACCTCGCTGGGCTGTGGCGCCGGCCGAGCGCCGAGACGGGCCGGAGCGGACCGGAGCGGACCGGAGCGGACCGGAGCGAGGCACCGTAAGAGCCAGCACAGCGCCCGATCCCGTGGCCTCCGTAGGTGAGCTCTGGAGGGCTCTCTGCCGCAGCCAGGGCGCCTCGCTCATCACGTCCTGACCGGGACCGCCGCCAGCCCGCCGCTCCTCGGTGGTACGTACCTGCGATGGGGCGGAGGGGTCACCCCGCGCCTCCGACAGCGCAGCTGGGGTTCGAAAGATTGAACATCCGGGCATTTGGGAGCGGAACCGAGATGGCAGACCTTGGGGGCTCGGCCCACTGGAGGCTGCAGTTTGGGGGGGTCTCAGGCTACTCTTTTCAGGCGCCTTTGATGTGGCAGGCAGTGAAAGCTTAAAATTTGGTGTACCAGCATTCGTTCCTTTTGGTGTGTTTGCCTATTTTATTGGAAAAGAAGTTGCAAATACTAGTTAGGTCAGGCATTGCAAACAACTTCTCGTGGTGTATATTTCGTGTGTTAATGTTTGCTTTTCATTCTTCTTTCAACAGATGGCAAGTGACTGCCAGAAAAGGATAATACAAATAACTGGATTTAAAAAACAGGAGAAGCAGGAACTGTTCAAATGCCTGTTGAAACTGAGCTGTGTTTTTATAGAGAGTAAGGTATTGTTCATTACAATACAGCAAAGACGATTAGAGCTGGCAGTAAAAATACAAGTCTTAGAAGAAAGGACTGTGCAATAGGTTAGTTGTGTATAAATACACAAAGAATTTAAATGTTTCCAGTGATACAAGTGTGTTGTTTTGTTTTGTTAGAAATACAGAAATTGTACACATCTTGTAGCAAAAAAGCTGTGCAAGAGTGAAAAAGTTTTAGCTGCCTGTGCTGCTGGTGAGTAAAAGATTTGCTCTTTAATTTCATAGCATCATGGCATAAGTCTGGAAAGAATCCTTAAAAGGGTTTTAGTTACCTGTTTTCATTTTGTGAATGAACTGTCTTAACTGTCTTACAAACCTTCATTCTTCTTGTTCCATTAACCTTGACTTTTAACATAGCATTATGTTGAAGTTATTATGAAGTCTACTTTTTTGTTTTGATTTTTTTTCTTAAGTGGTATTCATGTTGTTTCCCTTTGATGGATCTGCATCTGTTCCAAAACAGAAAACTTTGTTATACATTAGATAATGAAGTCATGCTCATATTATTTGGATGATTAAAAGAGGGCAGAGGGAGTATGAACATCTGTAGTCAGCATGGATTTTTGATGAGAAATTCACATGGAACATTTGCTGGTAAAGGTCACTTTAAGTTCCTGTTTATGCAGCCAGAGAAAATTCTGGGCAGTTGCTATTCTGACACAAGCTTCTGGTGTTCCCTTTTTAACTAGGATCTGATGCTAAAATCTCATGCATAAACAGCTAAAGTGCCTCTGGAATGAAAATTCTGTATTTTAAGATTTCTTTGTAGACTGATCACCTGTCAGGATTCTGTGATGAGGTCTGAATATCTTAGAGTTCTAAGATATCACAGTACCATTTTTAAGCATGATATTTATTTTCCCTGTATCATATTACTCTAAAGCGTTAAAGCAGTTGTTAGGATGGGTAATCTTAAATTAAGAGATAATAGACAAATGACTAAACATACATTTGGGTTTAAAGATATATGTAAATTCCTTGATTTTATATCATATTAGTAAGCGTTTTCAATTGTCTCTTACTGGTAGAAGATAGGGGGGGTATATGTGTGTATGTGTGTATAGGTATATATATGTATGTATGTATGTATGATTTTTGGTACTAAAATAAAACCCTGATTTCACTCTTATCAAAAATGAAAAAAACTTTCCGTGAGGGAAAGAAATGTAAAAATGCATCTAGGTTTCTGGCACAGCACTTAATCTTAGCAAGTTTAAACCTTTGAGTTAATGTTTTCTTACTTTTTGGAGTTTAAATTTTGTAGATGTTTTCTTGAAATGGTACATGCAGTGTCCTCATGGCAATGCAAAACTCTGTCATGTTTCTATGCATGCAAGTCTTCCCCAGTATCATCCAATACTTTTTAATCCGGAAGATATGCTAATTTTGCATAATCGTTGCTGTTACTCATAATGGCAGAGACAGTGCATTCATTCCTACTGTGTCATTTTCCAGGTAGTGAAGAAAGATGATATTTACACACGTTTAGAACTCCTTAGCATTCAGCAGAATAGTGTCAAGGACACCACTTGTCATGTACTTCTCAGCTGACAGACGTTTTGAGATGGAAACTTCTCATGAAAGTGGTTTTAACATCCAGGTTGTGCACAGCATACCTTTTCCAGCCATAAATCTACCGGTACCTATGCTAGGTTTTGTGGAAGTGCTATCTGTGCTCCTGCACTGAGACATTTTGTCAGTCAACCCTGCTGTTCTGTGAAACCAATTAGGTTCACACAATTCAAGTCAATTTCTCTTACAGTGTCTTCTGTAGGTAGTGTTTCAATACAGGAGCAGGGTACTAACCAGTGCTCATGACCTGAACCTGTAAGAAGAGAGAGAGACAGGGAAAAGGGGAAGATCATTACATACTATATCAAAAGCATACATGTGGAAGATGAAAGATGGGAGGCGGAGGAGGTGGAGCCAAGGGATGAGAGAAAAGGACGTGAAAAGAAGAAAGGGGAAAGAAAAAAGTCTAGACTGTGTCCCCCGAATATTGATATTCACTACAGTAGCAGTGCAAGTAATATTAAGAATAGGTAAGAGAAAGAGCCTTACGTATTAACTGTCTAGTTCTTCTTTAAAATCATAGGTAATAAAATATTATTTCATTTTAGTACATTTGTATAAGTGTCAAATGTTACGAAAAATAAAGGAATTAACAAGCTTCTGTGAAAGTCTTAAGAACAAAATCTGGGAAGCTGAGAAAATGTATTTGAGGTTTTTTAGAAGATAGACAAGTATTTTATCTAGGAATGGTAAAAAGATACTTAATTATTAAAAGAAAACAAAATGAGCATTTTCAGTGGCATTGTGAGATTTTTTGATTCTGGAGTCTGAAGTGGAGAATTCTTGAAGTAAGTTTTTTAAATGGTACTTATAATTCCAGCTTTTATTTGCACAAGAAAGGTTTAAGTTAATTTTATATTAGTTCTTCAGTTGATTGCCATTTGTCTGCATGAAAAATCTTTTGTGGTTGACAGTTCATTTTCTCTTTAGGAAAGTGGGTACTAACTAAGGAGTACATAATTAATAGTGCTGAAAGTGGCAGATGGCTTGATGAAACAACCTACGAATGGGGATATGAAATTGAAAGAGACACCCATTATTCACCTCAAATGCAATTTGCACCTAAAAGATGGCGTGAAGAACTGACAAATACAAGTGCTCCAGGGGCCTTCCACACATGGAAAGTTGTCCTCCTTGTTAAGAGAGGTGATAAACGAATGGCATGTATTAGAAGGTAGGAGTTCCATCCCAGTTAATATTGTCCATAACAAGCTCCAGATATTGAAACTCTAAATTATTTTCATTAATTTATTTCTATATTTTCACAATGACTTTAAACATCATTGTTTTTCTTGCCTTTAGGTATAGTGTTAAAAGTAACAGGCATGTGTTTCTGTCAAGTAAACTCCTAACAGAAACTTCCTTCATGAGGGCAAGAACTAATCTGTGGATTTACTCCTTTTATTTTGTGTGGGTGTTAGATTCAAATAGTAGCTGGAACTAGATATTTCTGTTTATTTTATTTTACTTTTATTTTTAGTAGCTGGAACTAGATACTCTATTTAATTTGTCTGGATGACCTGACTGTGTCTTACTGATCTGGACCACACTGTTACTGATGTGATCATTGTGTCACATTCATGTAATAAATTCTTTTAGTTCTGAAGATGTAATTTGTTATAAAACAGATGATTCTGATATATTATAAATACATATAGTCTAGGAAGGGAGGACAGAAGTATAAAGGCGAAGAAGAGGGAGGAAGGAAGGAAAGAAAGAAAGATAAAGAAAACTTAAGTGCAAGAATGCTGAGAACTTAGGTTTCTTTTCCATACTCTTCCTACACATTTGGATTCATACTTTAAATTCTACACCTGAATTGAAATCACGTGTATATTTAAGTCCTGTTTGCATATGGTACAGTAAAAGGGGTATCTCCTGACAGTTTCAGAGCTTTCCATCCAGTCAGATACTGTCCATCTTGCTCTTGAGATCCCAGTTATTTAGGAACTGCTCAGGTCTAAGTGTGCCACACCTGCACAGCCAAGGAAGGAAGTGCAGTTTTTATGTTGGATCATAGTACAAGCCTGTATGCTACATCACAAAATATGTCTAAAGTTAGGGATAGTTAGGGATAATTGTTAGGGAAAAAAAGTTAGGGATAATTGAAGTTGCTATCTTCTGATTTTGCTAACTGAAAATATTTTAAGTATGCCGTTCTTTGGCTGATTGGGAGAATTCACTGTGTCCTGCTACACTTGCATAAAAATGCCGCTTGTTTTTGCATGAAACTGCTTATGTAGATGTTCATGATAACACTGTTGAAATGCTGTCTTGCACAATGTCGTCTGTTTCTATTTCTTGCAATAGAAATAACCTTTAACAGGAACAACATCAGTAAGACAGGTGAACAAGTTTTGTGGAAGATGTTTTTTCCAGACTGTTTCCCATGCACTCAGTGTGGGGATCCTTTTAGTCAGTCATAAAACACCGACAGGTAGATATTTTTTGTCTTCAGCAGCTACTGTTTTCAGTCATAAAAGATGCTGTAGCTTTGAGGAAAGTCTGTGTTCTTTCTAATATTTAACAACACTACCTTTTATCCCCTTTCTGTGCTCTTCCTGCCTTTAGTGACTAGCTGTTGGATGGGTAAGTGTATAATTCCAGCACGATTTTCTTTTTATAGATCTGGATTATGAAAAATAAAACCTGTATCCAGAATGTCATTAGATTTTCTTTTTCCACCTTTTATTTTGTCTGGCATTTTTTCTAAAAGATAGGAGCACTTGCAGCTGTACAGGTCTGGAAACTGTCCCTGGGGAAACAGTTATGTGTAATGGTGCCCGAAAGACAAGCAAATCTCTTTTCTGTATACAATACTGGACAGCACTGTGTATTTCTGTTATGAAAACATCATATTACATTTCAGAAAAGCAGTGTGCCATTTTTTGTTAACTCTGTAATTTATAGGAAAACTTAACTGAAAAATCATTTTTGGGTAGATAATGCAGTAAATTTTAGCTGCTGTCATCAAATTTGATAATTGGAAAGGTATACAGGTGAAACTTTCTATCC
>VWYI01022946.1:16018-38320 GCA_013399455.1 Anthoscopus minutus
CCACCTGCTGAGCCACCTTTGCTCCAGCACCGTGTCACATATCTCAGTAGTCTTTCTCTCCTACATTATGAGATTGCACAACTTCTCCCTAACATCAATGGAAATCTGAGCATTTGCCATCTGGCAGTGAGTGCAAACCACCACTGTTGAATTAGATGGGATTAAAGTATGTACCAGTCCTTGTAGTTCTGGAAAATTCTGACATGATGTGCTGGCATCCTGCTACTGCAGTTAGTGATGATGGGATGAGGGAAGAGAATGAGCTCACAAGAAGTAATTGCCTGTAGGAACCCTTCAGTAGCTTCTTGTGCAGATGTACATGGAACAACCTCATTGCCATCAAGATGAAGAATTCGTGCCAATATACTTAGGGAGGCTGGAGTAACAGATTTTTCGGGGAAATCTGAAGTAATTTGATTTAATAAAATGTATTTGGCTGACCCAAACAGACTTTATGCATATTCTTTATTGCCTACCATAAATATATGTCTTCCATTGTGCCCCAGGGGAGCTATGAGTTAGCAAGAAACTGAAGCTTTCTGTCTGAAATGGCTGTGTCTCTTACCAGCAGGTGTTGATGTGCTAAGCAGAGATAACAAACCAGGGAATGGAATGAAGTCCCATCCCAGTGCCTGCTGCTTCTACCACAGTCTCCTCCATCTTCTTTTCTTTTCTCATCAAGAAGCGCAGTGATACAAATCTTGAGAAGAAAACCTTACATAAAGGATTTGGCTGAAAGTGGCCAGCATACTGAAGGCACACATGAGGCCATGAGTCTGTTTCAATCTCATTTGAGTTTCTCTGTTCTCATTATTAGTCTTTGTAATTATTGTTAGTTTCGCTTAATGTCTTCCATCTGTATTCCTTTAGCACTTGCTTCTAAATTATTGCATTGTACTTACCACTAACAGATATCAGGTGGACCTTCATCCTTTGCATCACTTCATATAATTCCTTCTGTATCTGAGACTTGGCTGTTTTTTGAACTGTACTGATGTAAATTAAAAATCTGACTTTAAATTTGTTTGGTTAAGATAGTACAGAAGGTTCTGTGTGGACCTTCATATTTTGGGTTATTTGTAAGTCACTTAAAATAGGCTTAAACTAAACCAACTAAAACAGAAGGATGTCCAAATGGAGGTTGGCACCAGTTTAATTAAACTGCAGCAACTATGTATATAAACAAGGCTTAAATCTACAGACTGTAAATTACTTTTGACTGTAACATTACTCATTTCATTTTACAGCATCGCAGAAGAAGTTCAGTTGCTCTTGTATTCAGCCAAAATGTGGATCAGTCACTCCATGCTAAATTTTGATGAGCCCCATATGGATGTAGGGAGAACCTACCCCAGAGGAAATACCAGAGCACTGTCATTAAGTAACCTTGAATATATGACAGTACAGTTTCTTATGCAAAGCACTGGTGAAAATCCAGTGCTTCTAGCCACTCAGGTACACTATTTTGTAGAATGAATATATACTGAATCTATCCTGTCATCTTTAATGTCGATTGATTATTCATGAAAACTTAGTGCTATTAAAAATATTGTAAATATGTTTCAGTAAGCATATTTCATACTCTTCTGAACAAATTTGTTTTATCTCTTGAATATGTGACTATTATATAAAACCATTTCCAGTTAAATATTCCTTGTAGCAGTGGTCAGGTGTCATATGAAAGTTAAGAAATAAAAGTTATAATTTTTATGCTTTGCTTTAGTAATATGTTATTCTATTAATTAAAGACACTGTGGCTTTGCCATGTGAGATTAATGACAGCCTGGTGTGCTAGGAAAACCTGAATTTAAATGTTTTTACTTTCTTACAGTGCATCACAAATTGAAATTTTGGAAATGAGCTTATTCAGGAGAGTGTATTGAATTTAATAGAAACACATATGTAGTGAAAGTCAAACAAGTGCTTAAGTTTCTCATGGAAGAAATGCTTCTAGACTGTGGAACAGAATAATTTTCTTTCATTCTTTCTTCCTTTTCTTTTTCTTTCCATCCTTTCCTTCCCTTCATAACTTTTCCATGAAACTTGTCATATTAATTTTAAGAAAATCAGAAGTACAGTATTGATGCAATCTCCTCCACTATATGAAACATAGAAAGAAATTTTTGGAAAATAGAGCCTATTGTTTAATTCAAATTTCAGCCACAAGACTAAGCTCTAATGCCCTGGATTTTGTCTGGTACTGCCCCATACCACTTAACTGGTAGAATTGGTACTTTTATCCCCTTTTTATTAAGCTTGACCTTACTGTGTGTATTCAAAGAGGTGCCTTGCACAAATTCTATCCTTCATGCATGGAAACATTAGTGCACCTAAGTTAAGAGGAAAGTAATTTGACTCTGTAAGATTTTTATCCATGATATTTCACTAAAGATTCCTATTCCTTTAATTCTGTTTCACAAGAAAAATAATCTGAAGGATGAAAAAGGCCTGTAGTATTACTATCGCACCTTGACCACAGAATAATTTGATTTAATTTCACAGAAAAAGTATTCTTAATGAAAATTCATGGAATGAAAAAATCACAGAATATTTTGGATTGGAAGTAAACTTAAAGATTGTCTATCTCCAACCCTCTCAATGTGGGCAGGGATGTCTTCTGTTGGACCAGTTTGCTCAAGCTCCATTCAACATGGGCAACTTTAAAGCTGTATGTTGTAAACTGGTATGTGTTTTTCTGTTTGTTTCCTTGCTCTCCCTCTTTTCCCTGCTGATTGCTGCTTGTTAATTTAGCATGATTTATAATAATTTAACATTATTTTCAGCTGGTGAGAACATATATGAGTTCAAGGCCAGGAATCTGCTGATGTAACTGGTTTGATCACCTTAGTCTCTTATAGGGAAGCCAGGCACTCTATCAGGCAATGTTAAAGATTAAGAGATCTTCTGCAGAAGACAGCCCTTCTGTAAAATCTTTTGCTGGAAAAATATTAGGCTTCTTTTTGTGTGTATTGCTTGGCTGGCTTTTTTTTTCACCTAGAAATACCAGTTTTATCAAGGATGTGTTGATTTGCCTCCTCTGACACAATATTTAATTATATACATACATATATATATATGTATATATATATGTAAATCTCTACTGGAACCCTACACCATATTTGCTAATGTTCTGCCCCTTAAGAAGGCCTCACTATAAGGTCATAAAACACTCTGGCAAACATTTGGCATGTGCTGCTATTTCCTAAAAATATCTTGACATATTATAAATCCTGGAAAATGAACTCTGTCACAAGAAAACGTAAGTCATTCCCTAAAGAAGGTTCACCTCTATCTTGGATCAGGAGGGACTCCGTTTTGCCATATCCCTTCAAGACTGGATGGAACCTCAAAAACTCACAGAGCTCCAGAAGAGGAAGTAATGTGCTCTGGAAGAGAAGGCAATGTAATATGTCATATGCTAGGTTGTCTTGTTGAAGGAAAACTACTTGGTTCTTACTGACTCAGACACTTAGAAATTTATCATTACTTCATCAAAAGCAATAAACTACTTATCAATTGCAAGGCACCTGGCTGAATTCTTGGGCAGGAGCAGGTGTAGGTTACAGCTGGTCTTGGAGTCTTGACTGGAATTCAGAAATTTTGGGCTCAGTTCCCAGCAATGCCACAGCCTCCCTAGAGGTGAGCAACTAAAACTCTGTACCACAATCCTCAGTCCAGAATTAGCCTTTGACCTTGGAAGTTACTACTGTCTGTCCCAGGTAATTGTGCCCTGAAATTCTTTTCACAGGTCTCTCTAGTATTATGTTCCTGCATGAAGTTTCCATAGTTTCTGCCCCAGAATTGTAAAGGAAATTTTAGCTGAGGAAGGGACACTGATAAACAGGTATATGAGCAAAGTTACACTGCAACTGATGTGTATAGAACTGTTTGAGTGAATAGTGTACTGAATGTTTGGAATCAGTCCTCCTGCATGTCTGTTTGGGACTGTGCCTAACCAGTGTAGAGTTCTTCACTGGCCATAGATGAGCCACTTAATCTATTTCATTTTCATCATTTGCAAAATGGTGCTGCTAATGCACTTAAGAGAGAAGTGCTTAGAGGATTAATTAGCTGGGGTCAATTATGGTGTTAACTCAATGTCCAGGTAACTGGGAACAGAAAAGATGGGGAAAGAAGTGGTAGAGCAGCCGAACCTCTTGCAGCCTTGGTGTTTGTGGCAGGCAGGATGCACCAAGGCTTTGCAAGGGCACAGCTGCCATGCCACCATTGCAAATAGTGTTGTGCTTGTGCCAGCTCTGCTGATCAGGGCCCACTCCTGTTTCCAGAATGGACTAGCATTGGCAGCCAGTCAAAAATAGCAGGTTGTCATGTCCCACCAAACTGGTGTGTCTGGTCCTCACCTGTGCTCACAAGGCGAAGTCCCCTTGACCTACTATCTTTCAGAGCAGCCACTGCTCTTTAGAAAAGCAATGAAGAGGGAAAAGCTGTCATCACTGGCTTTATATATTTTGTAGATGGTAGTATGAAGGAGAGTTGATCTCCGAGTTCTCTTCAACTTTGTTTATTTAGATTGGCTACAAAATAAACCATTCTGCTCCTGTCAGGATGTTATTTTTCTCTATGGGAGCTATGCAGCCCTGCTTTGAAAAGTTGCTCACATAATAACAGGTGATGAACTGGAAATGCAATGACATTCACTAACCAAAGCTCTCTCATTTCAATACTCCAAGGGGTAGCCAATTCTGGGGACAGCCCTGCCTGTCAAACATCAATTCCCTGGAACAGCTGCTTTTTTAAAAACCTTTGCCCTGAGTGAACCGAGTTAAATACAAACATATAGCAGGGAGTCCAATTTTGCTCTGGGAACACATCCTTGTTTATAGCATTTTTACATAGAATTTTCCATGCTAGCTACACACACTCTGGAGCAGCACTAAAAAACAAGGTTTTTGTGCTAGTCATCCGAAAAAAGAGAAAAGCTTGTGCATTATACAAGAAGACTACAGTACTTTCATCTGGTTTGCAAAAATATTCTTCTATGGGCTTTTCATAAATCTCACTTGAGGATGCAGCATTTATCTATCAAACATGTATTTAATAAGCAGGGCATGTTATACTTATCTCTGTTCCGATCTATACAACTACATTTTATTTGTGGCCTTGTCTGTCCTTTGATGCACAAATATCTGATTACCTACATAACAACTGTTCAAGCAATTTTTGAAAATATGTCCTTTATGTCTGAGAAGTCAATTGCACATACAGTTATCTCAACACAACTGAAACATATATACGTGTATTCCCTTAAATTATGGTAGTTAAAATAAATAATGAACCACACAAATTTTTAATTTGCTGCTCTCTGAGGTAATAATTTTCACGATTTTCTTGGTTATGTAAACATATATCTCTATTACTACTACTACTACTACTACTATCATTACTATTAAATTCAAAAAATCCCAAGTTTCTCTATCATTAGACATTTCTTCTCATTGGAGATTCTGGTAGGATTTGTTATTATGTTGTGTTTGTGAGACTACTGAATTTTAGGAGCTTTGCTATGATACCTACTGCCTTGGATGGTGCTATCATTGGCAATGAGCAGAATTCTCATTGAATACATTTTTGTATGAATTATTTTGTACTCCATTAAGTTCACTCTAGAAGTGTAATCCAGAGCCAATTGCAGTTAATGAATGGGAAGGTTTCATCTTTCAACTATAACAGATTTAGGCATCCAATGGAAAGATCCGGATCAATGTGACAATCACATCCCAAAAGTTACTCAGCACAAAAGGTAAGTAGTTGTAGAACATCCATTCCTAGTACGATGGTACAATTATTCATTCAAGATACTAGTGAAAAAACACTGAGTAAATATCTCACTAGCACAAATTAGGTATGTTCAGTGAGCAGTTGCAAAAGGTCTGTTTTATCAAATCTTTCATTTGATAATGCTACAAAAATAATTTTAGCTATGCTCTCACTGGAAATGTATCTGTCTTTAATCAAGTAGCAGAAATCCTACATGTTAAACATTGAATGAATATAAGGCAAAACAAAGCATGAATAATTTAGTAATTTTTAATTATTTAATAATAATGCAACTACTCTGTGTCCTCTCAAAAGAATATTGATCTCCCTCCTCTGCCATGTCATACTGACCTCAATAAATGTATTCATTTTTTGTGCTTGTAATTACTTTCAGGCCTGCTTAAATCCTTGAAGAATGAGAAGTTATATTGAAGACAACCCACTGAACAGACAAATCATACCCATCAAGTCAAGTATTAATCTAAACTGTTCCAGGTTCAGAGTCTAAAATTGTGTTTGGTTCTGACCTGGCATTGGAAGAATGGGAATGCAGAGATTATGATGCTGTCAGCTTTATTTAATTAAAAACAAAGACTACATGTTGACTGAATTATATAAAAAAAAGAAGCAGACCAGCAATATTTACATGCTTTGCTTTCCTTCTCAAAGCCTAATATATCTGGACACATTAAAATTGTAAGTGCATAATTTGTATTAACTCTTTCTTTAAAAGGAAAGACCAAATTTATTAAATTCTTATTCTGCCCTTCATATACCAAGAATCTAGAACTATAGAAAACTATCTCAAAATTCTAGTCCTGATTTTTATTTATAATAAGGCATTTTATTCCACTCTTGTGGTACATAAAGAGATTTCTACTGGATTTGAATGGATTTTTTTTCCATCTAAATGCTATAAAATATATTTCCTTAAAGTAAGGCTTGAGAACATATATTTTAATTTGGTCTCATTGGTACTTTTTAACTGATGAACTTTCCTCACATTTAACAAATTCTGTCCTCTGTGATCCAATTTACATTTTTCTTGGCTAGTTTACAAAGTGGTGGATTTATGACCTAGTGAAAATAATTAATGAAAAAAAGAATTTAAGGGGCCAACATGAGCTGTTTTCCTCTGCTGTCTGCTTCAGTAACCAAAGTATTTCAGCTTACAGATTTTAACACATAAGGGTTTATGATGAGATATCTCTAAAACCTGGAAACATTTACTTCTGACATGCAATTGATTTATAAGTCAGGTATTATCATTGAAAGTTTGGTTATAATTTTTACTTTAATTCTCTCTCTGGAGGGCATTTTAAAACCCAGCCCAGGCTTGGGGGACTGTGTTGAAATGAGTTGGAAGATATACTTATATGAAACTCACTTCAAACTCTAGGTGCTTTCTTTGTAAAAAGAAACTTTGAAAAATGGCCTCGGATCCACCCTACACAGAAGAGCCCAAAAACACCAATTCAGACTTCTTTTTGTTAGGGACGAGGAATACAGCACAGGGTTTGATCTGCATATGCTGTCTCATATATGAGAAATCTTGGAGTCCTGATAGCCTTAATCCCCCCGCCACAGAAGTGTATAAAATTTCACAGCTAAGCTGCCAGAAAAGCCAAGACCACACCAGGAAAGCCGTCTGCTTACAAGAAGATACCTGCCAGGTCTTGTCTGCCAAAGCCTGGACTAATGAATGAATACACAATATTCCAATCAATCAAACTGGATTTGTCTTTGCCCCAGGTCTAGGTGAGGTCTGGTATGAGGTGACCATATCTGTCAAGCATGCAGTAGCTGTGGCCAAGAAACTGTCTGTACATTTATGCATTTATCAAGGCAGATATGAATAAAAGTCTTTATTTTTTTAACTAAATGTAGTATATACACTCACTGGCTGCATGTATCTCAATGTATAGTCATACAAAGGGAGAAAAAGTCATATCTGCAAACACACACTGCCAAATTTAGGCATGCCTGTATGCAGATACCTATACATACATAGTAATTTTATTTTCCTGCTTGGTTTTGCTCAAAAATATTTGTCTTGCATATATTTTTCTACAAGCCCTAGGAGTGCAATTACCTGAAACACTGAAACATTCCAAACCATTGATTTTTTTTTAACTGTAGTGGAAACTCTTGTTTCTAGAGTTTCAGTCTTCTGTTACAGTCATTGCTGTATGTTTTCACAAATACGTGTATTGACATGAGAAAAGTAAAAGTGTGACAAGTTGTGTGACAAGGAGGTAAAAGCTTAGGTAGTCCTCGCAGCCATGTTAGAGATTGTAGGACTATTTTAAAGTGTAGGAGGTCAGACTGACAATGGTTGCAGGCTTTGTGGTTGCACTCCTGCACAGGTCCAAACCAGGCAGTTTGAGCATTTCACCCAGGGTGTGAACAATGCCTTTGAACCTCGGTGTGCTGAAACTGATGACTAGTCTCCACTTCCTGGGAACATGCTCCTAGGTACAGAACAGGGCAGGGTGAATCACAGAGGGGCCTGATAAAAGATAATATGGTCATGGAGTAATCATAGATAAGTCATTGCCAAAGAGATGGGAAGATACTTGAATGAAATGATAGCCAGATATACTGGTGAGGTATAGAGGGCCTGACAATAGAGTACCTTCCCATTCTGTCATCCTTCACTAATTCAGACCTATCCTTATGCCTGTCCTAGCTCCAAGGTGGTCTAATGACACAACACAGTGGTTCACTGCCAGCATAGCTGTTTGCAAAAGAGAACTGTAGCATAAAGCCTCGAGGACTCCTTGACTCATTCTCATCATGACTTAAAAGGGCCTTGGTTGATGCATGCCTAGATAGGGCTCTCCTCTAGCCACTTTGTTGGACATATCATCCATATTTTCTTTCAAAATTCAGAGCAACTTTGATCGCTTTTATTGCACATACACAGTAAAATGTAACAGCTTAAGCATTTTAGAAATTTAAGTTTGAAGTTTCCACTGTGTAGTGATGCTGTTAAGAACCTGAGTTCATTGCCCCATTCCTGCCTGGAGTTTGGCTCGCTGGACCCAAGATCATAGGTATGGTGCAGGTGTCTGACCTGCAGTTGTAGTGGAGGCCTGTTCCTCCTTGATTGAGAGCTGCCTTTAAGTTCAGGCCATCACCTTTGGCCTCTTCCTGATCTACTGACTTGGCTTTCTGGCTTGCTTTGGGCCTGCCTCGCCTATATGGACTCAAGGATGATTACTGGATGTTGAACCATCACTGGATCTGCTCTTTTCCTCTTGCTTGGATGTGGTGGGACTGTCCACCTCACACTGTCCCACTTGCCTTGCCCTAACTTCCCTGCTCTTCCTGGCCTTTGTCAGTCACAGAAGGTCTGCCCAAGGGTTTCAGAAAGAGACGTAAGGTAGATGTTGAGCACTTTTAGAGTTATAATCTTTAATTAAAGTAATCAAAACCATTGGTTCATGGTATCCATATAGAGAATTATTATAATTGTACATGTGCCAGGCAGTGCCTCTGCAGCAATGTTTTACTGTTGCACAGAGAATATGCTGCTCTCAAGAAAAAAACTGCTGAGCATCACAGAGGTTATTTTCATGAAAACAATACATTTTCAAAGATAAGAAGGATTCCAGGGACCTACAGTCATTGTCAAGAGAGGGAAGCACTAAGGTGGCTAGAACAGTTGGTCTGACCCTTGAAAACCAAGGCTGAGGACCTCATGCAGCTACATGTGTACTGTAGGACCACAAAGTGGTTGCAGACACCTCATGCAATATGAGTCAGCTGAGTATACACTTCCTGAGTAGCCAGCAGGGGGAAATTGGCACCCCTAGAGGCTGAATCATCTCGTCTGAACACAACCAGAATCTATTGCCAACTCTGGGTGGCTTATGGTCCCTGTGAATCATAAAAAGAATCTAGAAAAGTAGATTAAACTTATCTTTAGACTATGAAAGTTAGATGAGGCGGTTTCTTGTCTGTATAATGAGGATAATTTCCTGAGCATATTACATAAGAGGAAGGGATGAATAAGAATATTGGCTGTTTTGGCTTATGTAGCCTCCATTGTAAAATATACCAGAGATCTTTCTGGGGGAGCTTTGGAAGAGGGGAGCATTTTCTGTCCAATGTATTTTGGTCACACAATGTAGATTGTGCACTATGTCCAGTTGATTTCACTTGCTGCTCACCTATTGATTTGTAATAACTTCATTGACATTGTTTAGGATCTCAGAGCTCCTGTGGAATCTCCTCCAAGTACACTTTCATATTAAACAGAGGGTCTGTTCTCCCCTAACTATTCAGAAGTAACTTCTATTAACATTAATGAGAGTTATACATATGCATCAAAGGGAGAATAGACCCTGAGGGCATCGTATGGATGGTCCTCCAATACTCTGTGTCTCTCAGAGGGACTTTGAACAGTATGGCACAAAATGAAATGGGTCCATTGACTTTGTATCACTCTAGGTCAGTAGCCTTAATACAATGTTAATAGAAAGCTTCTCATTAAGATCCTAATTATGTGTGTGGTAACAAGACACACACTATATCTTTCATATTACTGCTTCCAAACCACTACAGTGCCTTCTCTCATAGGAACAATATAGGAGTGACCATATGTGGTGACCTCTGCTACAAGTGAGCAGCACTCATAAATCCTCATCTGTCAAATTCAATCTCTTTTGGCAGCAGTAGGACATTTTAAATCTAGATGCTTCAATCCTGAATCTGAGAAGGAAGCGTATTAAAGTAGTGCTGATACAGCTATCAGATCAAATACATTTTCCATGATTCTGCCTGGGATGGATTAAAATGTAGGTCTCTGTGATCAAAGGGTAGTGAATGAAAGCACAAGACTTGTCTCTGTCCTCCAGTTGCATAAACTCAATGTGTTTGTTTCTTTTTTGTTCAGAGTCTGCAGTGTCTAACACACTACATTTGGGGCTGCAGGTGATGTTTCCCAAACTACCTGTATTATGTAAATGCGCTGCTAAAACAACTGAAGCGTCTGATCATTATCAGTCTGAAAGTGGAACAATCAAAACTATAGAAGCTGAGAAGCAGAGCAGTTCCCTGCAATTATCTGTTTTGAAGGAATACATAGATTTGACATTCCTAAGAAGTCAGAGATGTCTGATTTCATAATATAATTTGTAGAAGTAAAAAAGGCAAGTTAAACATTTGCCTACACATATCATGTTTACATGTGTTCAAAGAACTTCTCCAAAACTTTGCAGTCTCAGTATTATTTTTTGAGAATTGTTCACTGTCACAGGTTTGCAAACAAATTCAGAAATATGTTCCAACTCAGCTTCCTTTGCTTTTGGGGTCCTCTTCATATTTCAATGCTTCTGTGTGTTTGTGTGTGTCTTTAATGAATACACAGATGCAGAAAAAGTAAAAAAAAAAAAAAGTTATTCTCCCATAGGACACATGAATATAGCATTAAGCAAAGCTGTTTTGCCATGTAGCCTCAAAGGTAAAAGAAGGTGAAATAGATGTAATATGGATTTCTGCAGTGTATCAATTCATTCTGTAGTGAGCTGAGCAAATAATTTGTAATGCATAAATCATCCAATGAATGTATCATTTTTTTTTCTGCTCATGAAAAATCCAGAAGCAAAACTTACATGCAACAAAGAGGTTTGACATTAAAAATATATTAAACTGAGACTCCTTTTGAAAATTATCCCATGTGCTTTTTATTCTCTTGTATGACTTTTTCCACATTTTGAAGGACCAGTACTCCACTTCCAGACCACTGTCCTCTCCCTACCTGTATGTGTTTTTTACACCCAAATTTCTTTCCAGCTATCAGCTGAGAGTTGATACCAATTGACATAAGGAGTAACGCATCTCAATTATTCCTCAAACTGTGCTTTCCTACCATGCTCGGCTATTTATTTGCTTAGTTACACATATGCCTGAGTACCTTGCTGAATGAGGGCCACAAGGAAGAATGTAAATATTTTAAAACCTTTCTGGGTTAATCATGAACAGCTGTCTCCAAATATTCCATATACAGTATTCAAGATGTGTAACTGAGTTATGAGTGCTTCCTTAAGTCACGTGGCATGGTTTCACACTTCGGTCTATGAGCAACCTCCTGTGTGACTACTCATGCATGTGAATGCTTACGTGTGACTTTGAAATTCACTGGCCATGAATTTCAAGAGAGTTAAGCTCCACTGTGAGTATTGCTGAATTTGGAAATGAAAGTAAGAGTGAATGTGGTCCAAGAGGTTGTGCTGATGAGTGCCAAGGAACCTCAGCAAGAGGCTTTTAGCAAAATCCTCGATCCCCAGCCCAGGTGGAGCTGGCCAGATGTCAGGGCCTTGTCTTCCAGAGTAAAAATGCCTCGTTGGTACAAGCTGATTCAAAAATGCAACTAGAGCAGAGTGAGAGTTTTGAGGGAACACTTTTATTTGCCAGTAACACAACTTCAGATCTATTGAGTACTGAAGAGTGAGTGCCTCAGAGGATTTAGGCATCATTCAGTTTATTTATTGAAATCAGCCTGCGTGTAAGCTACCGAGGTAAAAAAGCTTACATGGTAGTATATGTGCCTTTTGGGACAGGAAGAGAATTCTTCTCAGATAATTATTCTTAAGGAAAATTTATTTCGATAACCTGATTGGGACATTTGAGTGATGGGTAGGGGGGTAGTGAAATATTCCTCCCACACTTGAGAAGTGTGAAGTGTCCACACATTCAGAAATATTCATGTTTTTTCCAAACTGATTCAGCTTTTCTCTTCTTCCAGTGTCCTGGGGAACATGCTGGGAAAAAAGCACAACTGAAAATGAAATAGAGAGCTGCTGCAATTAAATATAATTTTAAGTGGCATGAAATTAAGCAAACCAAGAGTAAGAAAATAAACAGAGTAGCTCCAGATTTTCCTTTCTGTAAGTTCCTTAACTTCAGTAAAGTTACATGAAAAATATAATTTTACTCCCTCCCTCTCTCTCTCTGTTTCTGTGCCTGAATTCTTGATGTTAGCTTAAAAAGGAGAGGGAGAGGGAGAGAGAAAAAGAGAGAGGAGAGTGTATGGAAATTAACATTTCAGCTTTCAGAAATGTACATTTAATGAAAAGTTTGGAAATAACCAACCTTTCATGGCCCAAAGAATCACTGAAAAAGATCTGTGTTTGCAACCTTGTTGGCAGTCAGGCTGTCTTGGGCAGCAGTAATTTTCAGTCAGAGGATTGCCATAAAAGCCTGAAAACCCACAGAGCTAATAGAAAACAGGCAGAGAAAGTGAAGTCTAACCCAGGAATTCATGGGCTGAGGCTTCCAAGCTCAGTTCAGCTGTGTGAGGTCTGGCTGAGTCACGCACTGCCACAGATTGAACTGGTACATCTAGAATAGCACCAGACTGAGGGGCTTGGCGTGTAAAGTCTAGGGTTAGGCTCCAAACACTTTCCTGGTGATATTTCATCCAAGGGAGTATTTTAGCCAGCAGTCTCCCTGCCTGCTAGGGAGCATCTCTGTTTTTAATTCTCTGCCCTTCTATGTTTAAGTTCCCATAAATATCATGGGAATTAATTTGTGCTGGTCCCTACTTTAAACTGAAGCACTACTCTGCATGATGCATCTTTATGCTTTCAGAGACTTTCTGGTGTGTAAATCAGTCACTGTGGACTGATACAGTCAAACCTTTAGGGAGTGCTGCAAGAAGAGTAGTGAAAGAAGACATGCTATGAAATCAAGGGAAGGACATATGTATGATTGCATTAACATAAACACAGACTGAGAATAATATCAGTATGAGATTTAATAGAAAAAAACAACTTTGGACATTTGCTTCTAGACTTGTTTTCTTTCTAAGATGTTGAGAAATAATTTAAATTAAACATAATTCCCCCACTGGTAACCAAGAAACAAAGGAAACTGAAAATTGTTAATGTAATTTGGTAAAGGACCAGACAATCTACTTTAATTAAATCATTGACTCCTAGAGAACACTATATTTTATTATATTTTATTTTTTAAATTATGTTTCCCCACTTCTCTGTGAAAATGTGTGGAATCCTATATGAAGGTACACATGATGAAATAGCCTTAGTTTTAGCCACCATGTACATCATGGATTTAAATCTACACTTCTTCCTCTAGCCACTCTTGCACTGATGCAAGTGGCAAAGAGGCTGAAATTGGCTGTTTCCTTTTCCTCTGCAGTCCCTCACTTTGCTGCATGTCTCTTAAGTCTGCTTAGGTTTAGGACTCTGAGACCTCTAATAGCAATTAAAAGCAAGAAGAAATGGGCAAACACATGGAAAATCCACAAAAATGTAAACATAGGTGTATGAGAGCTTAGTTAGAGAAGGCTAACGCTAATCATTCAACAAGATTGTAGGAAAGATTAAAAAGTAAAGGGTATTTTTGTTTTAAAAATAGAAATTAAGTAGAAGAGAAGACAAAAAAAAATCAAGACAAGATCTACCTGGAGATATCTGCAGATGCTGATGAGAGCAGTGTAATGGGCTGGGTGCTGCCTTACGAATGGAATCACAAATTGGAAAGGCTGGGAAGAGAGATTTCAGGACACAGTTGCTCCTCCAAAGCAAACAGCATTCAGATCTTATGTATTTGTCTGGCTCCTACATCTACTTCACTGGGATAAACCTCAAACATACAACAGCTCCAATGCTGAGAAATTTCTGATCCCCATTTGCCTCCCGGCTTCAAACCATCTTCAGTAGCAGCCACTGTAACAAGGAAAACTTTTAGTGCACTCTAGCTATGAGAAAAAGAGTTACTTGTGCAATGATTCAGAACTTCAGAAGATCTGAAAATGGAAATGACTATGAAACCTCTGGGTGGGCATAGCAGTTATTAATAAATGGGTAGAACTAAAAAACATTGAAGGGTGAGCCTCTAAAACTGGAGATGTTTCAGCAATTCATGTTGGATAAAGCTCAAAAAATTCTTCTCATGTGAATGAAAGCTCCAAAGTATCAGTATCATCTTGGAATGGTAGATGCTTGCAGGACAGGATTTTTTAGGACTTCAGGACAGCAGCAATGTTAGATGAGCTTTTTATGCCTGACTGATACTTTACATGGATAACTGAGAGAGTGTTTATCTCCACTCTCTCAAAGGTTTTGGACTTGGTTTGGTGTTTGGATTAGCTCTTATTTTATCTGGCTGCCCTTAAGAAGAGTACATTTACATTTTGTTCCCTGCAATATAGAACTGTGTGGCTTCTCTAGGGAGCTTGGTAGCCTGATAGTCTGTTTCTGGGCACACTTACTAGTTCGAAGAGCTTTTCAGGACAGTTGGCAATTGAGGGAATTTTTCATGGACAGCAAAATCCTGAAATCAGCAAAAAGCTTTTTATCAAAACCAGATCATCTTTTCAGGATGGTGCCCTCATCCACCACATATTGTCCTGTCCTTCATTTGGCAGGTTTATGTTCTTTGAGGTGCCAGAGATGTTAGTATTGGAGCTGAGGTGGCTATCACCCTGGTAAAGACTTTACCAGGATTTTTTGCTGTTGATGATTCTTGCTTTAACTATGTGGTAGGAGGGCCGTCTTGGGATGATTTGGGGTTGTTCAGATGTGTGTGGGTCACTTCAGCTGAAAAGAATTTCATGAGTACACAGTGAAATGCTGGATACAGCTCTGGACACAGAAAATTAATACTGTGTTAACTTACGGCTCAAGCTGGAATCTGTCTTGTTGACTTTCTATGGGATTTTATCAGCTTTTACCATCTACTCATGACAGTGCTCTATGTGTTGTTACTTGCAGCTTGCTAATAAAAAAGTGGGAAGGTTGAATTGGTTGTTCCATAATTTCCTTCCTCTAATTTAACTTCTTGTAGTGATTATAAAGGTTCTTATAGAGCACTATAGTTTAGTAACTACAGGACCAGAGCCTGAATCTGTACTGAGGCCTGGGCAAAGATAGTGGGAAAGTGCAAAATATTACCTGTTCACCTTCCACTGCGTGCACACACAGGGTGGACCCAAACTTGAGCTGCATTTTTACCTACTATGTCCACTATGAAGGCAAAGGCCTGTGATGGCTTATTTTGTTCAGCTTACAAAGAGCAATGCTATATCAGCTGGGTTATGATTTTTTGTTTGTTCAAGAAGTCCCATGTTTAAAGACAAAGAAATTAAAAACTACTTAGTCCCTCAAACTTGAAAGCTGAGATATTCCCAGATGGCATAGGCCAAATCCTGAAGGGCTTTATGATACATTTCATTTTGTGTGGGGACGCCAAACACAGGAGGAATCGCTACATACACACAGCAGAGAAATTCTCTGTGGCAGCTGTTCACATTTCCTTATGGAGGGAAAGGGAGGAAGTAGGTGTTTGGGGCCCAAATCAGTAGCTTTGGACAGCACACACAAGTTTCAGAGTCAGTGTCAGAGTGGGGAGCAATGAGCAGTGTCCCCTCGTCCGCAGCCAGCAGCAGCCCAGCTGCAGGCCAGGTCTGTGGTTTGGAGGCCTCTGAGCTCTTGGGACTGAGGATTCCTTTTTACTCAGGTTGGCAGTGCTTCAGGCATCAGACTTTTTCTAAAAGTCTCTACCCCATTTCTCAGGATTTGATTATGAACTAATTAGAAGGCAATTTTCTCTAAGACAGCATCTTTTGATTACATTGAGAAAGCACACTGCAGTGTTGTTTTTTCTCCTTCATGAACAATTTTTGTCTTCCAATGTATGAAATAGTTGTTTGGGATTTTTCTTGGACTTGCATTTCAGTGGCATGACAGTAAATCTGCCTGCAGAAGTCCAGTAACTTTCTTACACTTTGCAGCCTAAGTGGAAGCCTCAGTTGGGCAAGCATAAAATGAAAAGTTCTGGTGCTCGTTACAATAGCAAAACCTTTTAATAGCACCAGAGAGGCAGGGGAACTTCACCAGATAACTAAATCCATTGATCTCTAATCCTTTGGGCCATACTTACTGTGGAAGACTTGCATGCATGGCTTCAATCCAGAACCGCATGCTGCCAAAAAACGCTTAGTACGTTAGCAGCCAACAAAAATGTAAGAGGTCTGCTCTGCATGTGGGAAACAACATAAAAAGAAGTGGTTTTTTAGCTTAGTCTGACAAACGTTAGCATATAATGCTGATATTAAAATGAAATGGCAGAAAGTCTCAATCATATCTTGGATGTTGGGGGACTTGTATGTGCTAATTAAAAGGGACTGGGTGGCACTTTAGGCTGCTCTGTTGTAAGTTTCTTCTCAAGTATTCCAGTTCAAAACCTTCCTAAGGGAAGAAGCTGCTATTAATGTACATTTCTTGAAGGCTGAAACATTAAAAAGAGACATCTACTAAAGACAGATGCATTTCCCCCTCTATTTAGACACAAATACAGATGTTATTCATATCAAATATATATCATTCTCTGTCTCTGGTGACTGATCTTAAGGAACTCTAAACTCTAGCTGAATATATTTATAGCTTTATAGTAGTGCCTATACCCAGATAACTCTTAATGGACTTCTTTATAAATATCAATTAATAGTGCACATCAGAGGCAGGTCTATATTAAATAAAAGTCCATGCTATGCCTTCCAGGTACCACTGACAGTCTCAGACACTGTAAATGCTGAAGTAATTGTGGTTTTTTAGATAATATCACCAAGTCATACTGACCTTGTGGTTTTCACTGTGTGTACTTGATACTTTTCACTTTTCAGCTTAACAATATTTTATTTGTGTTTGTGTACACACACATGCACACATCCCATATAAACTCTGCATAAATTTCCTTACAGAGTGCTTTTCAAAAAAAATTCTTTGTGCGTGTCAAAGGACCTACACATGGAATTCTTTTCAAGCAGAGAATAGCAGGCACTGTATCAGTGGACAAATGCACCAGACAGGAAAACCATTGATTTCTGTTTGTATCAAGGTAACATTAAAAAATCCATGGATTACACTATTTCTCTGACTACAGTGTTCAGAGATATTTCTTACAGGCAAGTTTCAGCTTCTTGAGGGCTCGTGCAACTCTTGTGCCTGTTGGGACTTTCTTCAAATAATGGGAACACCAGGTGAGTATGGCCACAATTGAGGTGAGGTTATGGACATGCCTTATACCTTCCAGAAATACCCCTTAATCTGGTACTTGTTCCCATTTGTACAAAGGTGACCTAGTAAAATCAGACGTTCTTCAACAAGTATCTCTTAAAAGTCTAGAGCAAACATCATAATACCCAGGATTTGTGGAAGATTTGGTCTTGAATTTGTACATTTAGTAACACTGGTGTACTTGTAGGTGCAAACTGGACATGTCTACAACGTATTCTGAGAAAATATTTTTCACTCAGGTTCCAGCCTATGTTCACAGTCACCCTCTAATTTTATCACATGGGCAAAAACCTTGGAGTAGGTGTAAAGTTTGAGTCACACAGGAGTAAGCATGGCCTGAGCCACTCCCTGGCATGTGCCCAAAGCATACGACAGCCCACTCCATGGATGGGCAAGGGCATGCTCACATAACGTGAAAAACCTGTGGTTCATGTCACCTATATCAGCTCTGGTGCCCTTCCAGAAATGGCTTGAATGTTGCATGCTGCAAGACGTGGAATTTATGGCTGACTTGAGCTTGGGTCACCCTTCAACAGAGTAACTGTACCATGCTGTGATCAAATGCCCAGTGTCCACCAATAGGAATGGACAGACCTGAGCCAGAGAAAATACCAGACTTCACCCTGCTGCTGAAGCCAAGTTCTCAGGATGTTTTGCAAGGCCTATTTCAGTTGCCTCATTTCACAAATCCAACACAACACACCAGCTCTATAGAGACAAGATCATGGAGAGGTAAATAATTTAGATACTCTCTGTAGACAATCAGCAACTCACAAGCTAGGCTTTTTAGACTGACTTTTGGTAATGTATCCATAAGTCAGAATGGAGCCATTAGGCATCACTGACAAACATGTCATCTGCCTCAATATACTTGGAATTAAAGACATTTCACAGAGCAAAAGTAAGCTATTAATATCCTGTGTTCATAATGCTGCATTTCTTTGGGTTTTTTTTTTTGTACTTCTGAAAAACCTACAATAATCTCCTGTTCTAATTCTACCAGATCCCTTTCTTCTAGTTCACAATAATGAGATATTACAATATCCTCTGGAGGACAGAGGCGCTGACATAATGCACTCCAGCACTGCGTGTTCTGCCACGCCACAGCACAATGGGATGCCATTACTGGGAACCAAGTCTGCTCAATCTTGTTATGTCCTTCCAGAGCCAAATCCTGCTTGACTTACTCATGCTAAAATCCTATTGAATTCAGCAGGCATTTTGCCTGAGAGGGGAGTAGTGAGGAGCCCTCCCTCTTACTTTTCAGGCTTTTCCCTGATGACGGGCCTGAGCATTCAAGATGTTGATTTGCTGCTGGGTGGCCCAGGACCATGTATCTTCTCAGGAGAGCTCCAGTAACTCCTAAGACAAATTAATCAGGTGATTAAGAAACTGTGATTTCTGATGAGCTTTTTCTTTTCAGTTTTGTTTTGTTAATCCATTAAAGCAAATCTTCAATCAAATGCTTTTATTTTTAAACTCTCTTGAAATCACACATTTTTATTTACTTGAGATAAATAATACTAGTTGCTTGTGAAAGCAGATCATTCAAAACCAAGAGAAAAACATTTCTTCTGTTCACCCAAATGTTGTAAGCTGCCAGGAAGGCTTTCTTGACAAAGCAGCATGTTTGTGCTATAGCCCTTCAGACCAATATCCCCTCCCCAGATTATACTTAGTTTTTTGTCCAAAGGAGGGGGGGTGGGGGGAACCCCAAACAAATGCAACAGAACCTTTCTCCCCTGCCCCTTCTTCCCATTTAAAAAGCATTAGTAGCTTCTAACTGACTTGTTGAAAATTCAGGACATGTTCACTTTCTTGTGATTATTTAATCTAACAAATTCACATGACTTATTTAACCAGTTATTTCTATCCTTATAAAATACAAATAAACCTATACCTAGATAATGATCCATCAACCCTTCCTTTTTGGACCTCAGGATATGGCCTGTTGAACATGCATTGATTTCGTATGATAAAATAATTTATCAGATTTCTGACAAAGCCCCACACATGAACATCCAGATTAGACTATGGACTTGACATACCTGAGAGAACAACTGACTGCCTCTTAAGAAAATTTGGGTATTTTCACATGTGGATTCCAGTAGAATTAGTCATGAGATCAAATCTCTGATTCTTTCTCTCACCAAATTTAACCTAAGGACTAAAACTGTAGATTTGTCACTTAACAACGCCTTCTGTAGCTTCTTTCTTTTGTGCTTGCACAATGATTTCCAAACATTTGGTGCCTATTGCTCACCCAAGAACCTCAACATAGCAGCCAACCATAAATCTGTTTCTTTTCCCAACAACCACAAGAGTTTAAAATCCAAAAATCCTCCTTCACAGATTTTAATGACTCTTTCAGAAGGTCAAGTCACCGTCTGTAGATGTATTACTGTTGATGCATTCTCCAGTTCATGTTATCTAAGAAACAGTGAGCAGTTATTGCCATTTGATTATATGCTCCCTCATCAACCCCCTCAGTAAAGCAGGATAAATATATATTGGTTTTGAAGGATAATTTTGGTCAGAATTTCCTGTAACAGATCAGTTCCTTAGTGTGTGAGTCCACCTTTTCCTTTTACTAAGTATGCTCCAGCTGGTTCTGTGGAAAATTGTGATGCATGTACAGAGTCAACAAGAATGTCCTTCTTGGAAGGTTAATGCATAAATTATATTCCTCCTCCCTATTCATCTCTTCTGATGTTTGAGTGAATGGTTGCAGCAGTAATAATTAAGTAACATGAACTTATATAAAGGAGGTATGGATCATGTCATTACACTTGCATGCATATAAAGTTTTTTATATGAAATGAGGTAATATTGACAAAGATACTCATAAACATGGAAAATAAGTGGAGGATGTTCTCCTCACCCAGATTCCTCAAGTTAACTCCATGACACTCACTCTACAAATAACAGAATACCAACTCACTGTGACTTCTTTTATGTGGTTTTAGATCGCGTTTTGCATAGGTAACTGTACGAGGGGGAGATATATACATCAGATTAGTAAACAGGATTTCAGAGGATTTCGGGAACACACAAGTTTTTAGCATCCCATTTAACTGTATCTGCATTTTCTTCCTGAACTGAAGGCAGTATCTTTCATCACACTATTGAGAAGAACTAAATAACTTATGGAATTCTGGAAATCATGGAAATCACTTCAGGCTATAGATTGCACAAGCTTTTCAGTGATCTCAGGCATTGATCAGCATGGCTACCCCATTAATAACCGTCACTGTTTAGAGGACCAACTCTAGAATGCATTTAGACTGACTAGAATATGCTTGGCTTGCATAGTTAACCAGGAATTAGGCTGCTGAAGCACTCAGGAATACTCCTCCAACACAAAATGTAGGTGTCACCATAGGACATATTCACATAATTTTGTTTACTTTAGTTAGCTGGGACAGCAAGGTGTGGTGATGCATACCTTAGCCCTGGCTGCATTGTCCTGTACTTGCAAGCCTAACTTCATGGTTGCTGAATGGAAAAAGGCCAGGTGTGCTGGAAAACACGCCTTTGTTTTGCTGGGTAGGCACTCCCTCAAAAGCTTTGCAATGGGAGCATTATCTGCACCAAGCCATTTCCAGAGCCATTTCTACATTCTCTTTGATGAAGTTCTTGGTTCTAACTGGCATAGACAGTTCACTGAAATGCAACAAAAGTAACTTGACCTTCATTTTCCTAACACATTTACTATAACAATGTTTTGTACTGGTTGAGTTCCTAGATATGTTTCAGTTTAATACCACAGCATCAGCTGTATGTGCATCTTTCCTGTTAAACAGTAAAGTAAAACCTAACCCCAGGTCAGTGTCCTTAATTTACTCCAGGGAGTATACTAATAAGTTTTTTTTATTTTTTTTTTTCCTAAACTGGTGAACTGTGACAGAGTTATATTGCAAATTATTCTCATTTCCTCTTTGGCATTACTCCTCACTGAGCTGATATAACTAGTGTTTAGTAAAAAACACTTTAGCAAGGTAAGGTTTGTGTATTCACAAAACTAGACAAATGCACAAAAGTAATTTCTGGAATTGGCTAAACAACTAACTTAGTGAAAGTTGGATTGTTGATTTGAACTATTAGGTGCTGAAGTGTAGAGCAAGAAGAGCTGACATCTTTTGTGTGATAATTGAAATCATTGCAATTCATTTCCTTCTTGGTTGGACAGAAACATATTTTCAATAGAAAAGAAATCTTGAGGGAATCCATTGACCTAACCATTCTTATAATGCAAGAAGTTAATGGACAAAAATGATATTCATCTTCAGTTTATAATAGCATTTTCTTTTCACAGAACCAAAACCATACAAAGGCAAAGTATATTATAAGAGCAACTGCTACGCTGGTAGATACATGACCTTTGTTTTATGTAACAATTACTGGGTTGGTGGAAAAATAAAATAAAAAACCCCAACAAATTTTTATGCTAAGATAATAAATTATAAATTATGAAAGT
>VWYI01022956.1:0-14817 GCA_013399455.1 Anthoscopus minutus
CAGATAACTGTCTCAAAAGCCGGGACACCAGGCTGCCAGTGACAGGACAAGAGGACAGAGCTTCAAGCTGCACCACAGGAGGTTCAGGTCGGACATCAGGAAGATTTTCTTCACGGAAAGGGTTGTTAAACATTGGAACCGACTGCCCAGGGAGAAGGTGGAGTCATCATCCGTGGAAGTGTGCAAGAAACGACAGGATGTGTCACTCAGTGCCATGGTCTAGTTGGCAAGGTGACCATCAATCAAGGGTTACACTTGATGATCTTGGAGGTATTTTCCAGACTGAAAGATTCTGTTTGTGATATGCAGGAGAAAGACTGCAGCATAAGGAGGAGTCACATAAAAACAGAGCTGAAAAAGTGCAGTTACAATTTTGTCAATAAATTGAGGTGAGGAAGTAAAGAACGCCAAGCATGATGAAGCTATGTTTTTGGACAACTCTTGTCTAACAAGGACAAAATATCCAATGTTTCTTAGCATTCACTCAGGACCTCTGCAATATTTCTTTGTGTCTTGGTGTTCTGATTTGTTCTGCATGTTGTCTATGCATGTATTCCTAGTGCTCTGGTCAGTAAAGTGTGTCCAGAGCTTTTGCAGATGCTTTTCCAGAAGAACCATATTACCTTGGCCTTGCCTTTGGGAGCAGCACCGTGATGATTTTGTGAATTCTGTCGGGATTCTCTTCTGGAGGTGTCAACAAGAGCATGAGTATGTGTCCTTCTTTGTCAACTTGAGATTGAAGAAGAAAAGCACACTATACAATTGTGAACATGGTTATTATCTTTGGGAAGAAAAAAAAAGAAAAAACCTAGTATCTTCAGAAGAAGGAAGAAACTTAGAATCACTGAATGGTTTAGGGGTTTTTTGACATTTAAATTCATCTAGACCAAACCTTCTCTTACAGGCAGGGACACCTTCCACTAGTCCAGGTTACTCAAAACCTCATCCAACCCGATCTTGAACTTCTCCAGAGATGGAGCATCCACAACTTCTCTGGGAATCTGTTCTAGTGTTTCGCCACCATTACAGTACAAAATTTCTTTCTTATGGCCAATCTCTGATTGATTCTGACAGTTTTTCAGTTTTAAATTGCTACCTCTTGTGCTATTAGTAAAAGCCCAAGTAAAAGTATTTTTTATAAGAAATAATTATATAAGACTTATGTAGGAAAAATATACATTGAAAAACCACAATAAAATCTCTACTGGAGTCTTTTCTTCTCCAGGCTAAACAATCTCAACTCTGTCTTCACAGGAAAGGTGCTTCAGGCTGCTCATTATCTTTATTGCTTTCATTTAACAAGTCTTTGTCTTTTCTGTGCTAGTAACACAAGAGCTGAGTGCAGTATGCAACTGGAGTCTCACAAGAGCAAAGGGCCAGAATCCCCTCCCTCACCCTGCTAGCCACACTGCTTTTTGTGCAGTCCAGCATACAACTGGCTTTCAGGGCTGAAAAGGCACCTGGCAGATTCATACCTAACTTTTCATCCATCAATATGCCCAAGCCATACAGGGCTACTCTCAATTCATAGCCTCTGCTGATGCTGGTGACTGCTCAAATTAACTAGATATGGTTGAGCTTCATGAACTTCATGAGGTTCATACTGTCTCGGTCCTCAAGCCTCTCAAGTTTCCTCTGGATGGCATCCTGGCCCTTCTGCACATCAGCTGTGCTACTCTCCTTAGTGTCATCTGCAAGCTTCCTGTGAATACATTCAATCCACTGTTTCAGTCATTAATAAAGACATGAGCTTACCAGCGCAAATACAGACCCCTGAGGGGCACCACTTGTTGGGGATCTCCTTTGGATACTGAGGCATTAATAGCAAAACCTTGGATACAGTCATACAGCCAGTTTCTTATCCAGCTAGTTGTCCATAAATCTTTCTCATTTATCTACAAGGATGTTGCGTGAGACAGTGTCCTCAATGGCTTAAGGTTCCCACCTTACCTATTGCCATGATTCAATGTGTTGATCTCCTGGAGGGTAGAAGGACCCTTCAGAGGGATTTGGACAGGCTGAGGCCAACGTCATGAGGTTCAACAAGGCCAAGTGCCAGATTTTAAACTGCGGTCACAACAATCCTATGCAGCCCTACAGGCTGGGGACAGGGTGGCTGGAAAGTGGCCCAGGGACAGGCCCCTGGGGGTGCTGGTCAACAGCCAGACAAGCATGAGCCAGAGCATGTCCAGGCAGCCAAAAAGGCCAGTGGCATCCTAGTGTGTGTAAGTGTGGTGGTGAACAGGACTAGGGAAGTGAGTT
Source organism: Anthoscopus minutus (assembly GCA_013399455.1). Classification (NCBI taxonomy): domain Eukaryota; kingdom Metazoa; phylum Chordata; class Aves; order Passeriformes; family Paridae; genus Anthoscopus; species Anthoscopus minutus. Next base: position 2,263 of record VWYI01022956.1, read on the forward strand.
CCTCCTGTACTTGATACTGATGAGGCTGCACCTCAGATCCTGTGTTCAGGTCTGAGCAACCCAATTCAGGAAGGACTTTGAGGTTTTGGAACAGGTCCAGAGAAGGGAACCAAAATGGGTGAAGGTTATGGAGCACAAGTCCTATGAGGAGCAGCTGAAGGAGCTGGATGAAAGGAGGCTGGGGGGAGACTTTATCATTCTCCACAACTACGCGGAAGGAGGTTGTAGGAGCATGGAAGTGCCCAGGCACCCAGCAACAGGACCAGAAGACACAGTCTTAAGGTGTGCCAGGGGAGGTCTGGATTGGACATTAGGAAGAATTTCTTCCCAGGAAGGGTGACGTGCAGTGGAATGACCTGCCCAGGGGGGTGATAGAGTCACCATTCCTGGATGCGCTTAAGGAAGGAATGGGTATGGTCTGTTTGACATGGTCGAGTTTGGTCACAGATTGGATTCTGATCCCAAAGATCTTTTCCAATGTAACTGTTTCTGTGATTCTGTGACAGAAGCTTAATTTGATGCTATCTGTTATGGCTCCAGAATTGCATATCCAGATTGTGTTTACCAGCAAATGATTTGATGCTAGCCGATGGTCATCAAATGCACCATGTGTCCATACCTGTGTCCATATCCGTGTCCATACCTTATACCACATACCTTATGCCTCCATGTGTCTGCACCTAAAACATGATTCCTACATGAATAAATTTACAGATTACATGTAAAACCAGATTTCTGTAAAAACATCCCAGATTTCCAAGTCAATACTAAGAGAAAACTGTGCAAGTATAGAAAGAAAACTACTGGAGGATCTTGCAAACAGATTCCAAGAGGAGAATTTTTTGTGGTTTCCTGTATGCAGTCATCATTACTTCCCTTCAACCAAGAGGAAAACCATGGCAAGTAAACAACTGATGCAGATGTTGTGTTACTTGAAATGTAGATGCAAGACAAATCTATGACCAAAAAAACAAACAGAACTTGGAAAAGGAATTTGAATGTGCAGCTCCATCTGCTCAAACTGCCAACAAAAACACATTTATTGGGTGCCTAGATGACACATACTCGTTCTACTTTCAGCTTATATGACTGAGCGCTGAAGAGGCAGCAAGGAAGAAAAAGCAGTGGTTTAATGAGAAAGATTTACACTATCAAAAATACTCTGAAAAAATGAAACAAAATGTAGATAGAAACAAAGACTGAGGAAATAAATACTGAGAAGATGAAAGTGTATCAATATCTGTAATTTTCCAGCTGTAGGCAAATCATATTTTTTCATGTCTACATTGGTCTCTACAGAGGATACTCTCCAGTAGCCGTAATGCTTCTAACTAGGTCAACAGCATCTCATGGAGCCCTGCTAGGAAAAGTTGAGGTTTAGGAAGTGATAGTGAAAGAATTAACATTGTGATCAGCTCTTAAGTGATAAAAACTCCACTTTTTTCCCTCTTGTCACATTTATTTGTCTTTTGAGGAAGTGACTGGGCTTTTATCATCATTTCAGATTAAACTTGAATGAATATTGTACATCTAAAAAATGTTGCTTTTTATCTCTCGTATTTCCTCCTTCCTTCAGTTCCTCTTTTAGAGGAACTATTAGGAAGTTCAGATTATTACATACCTCAAATTAGAGACTACCACTTTTAGATGGCTTTGAAATCCTATTTTGGATGCAAAGCAGGATGTTTCTGCCAAAAGTCATAGAAATAAATTTCTTTTCAATTCCAGAGCTCGTAATCCATAAAAATTTGTACCTGTAAGTAAGTAAGTTAGTTAATTCAGTGTAAATACATCACTATTACAAATGGAATTCAGTTAGTGGATATTTTTTTAATTCTCACATTTTATGTATTTATATTTTACTATTTTCTGGAACAAAATTATGAACTAATAATAATGTGATATTATTTTTATATTTCCAGTGGACTTCCTTCAACCTGATCACAAAACTTTACATGATGATTTTGCTACTTTACTGAGAAATGGCACACTTGAAGAGATCCTTCAGACAGCTTAGAAATGCAACTGCAGGTCAATACATTGCAATTAAGTGATTTTACATGAGTTAGTTTGGATTAAGTAGATCTGTGAATTAAATTATTCATCATAGTTCAGAGTTCACAAATAACTCAAAAGGAAAATTAATTTCAACACTTGTAGAATTTGCACTTTGGTAAAGCAGGAAAAGTGTTCATCTGTGGACAGCAATATAGCAGAAATAAATTGTAGTATCTCATTTTAATTCCTTATGACAATCTATTTGCGACTACATGTCAAAAGTGTTTTATCCTTTGCTAACAATGCAAAGTTAGATAAAATGTCACTGATAGTATGTTGGACATTATTATTTGCTTTTATTTGTTTTAAGCATGAAAATGACACTAACAACACAGTCTTTGAACAGTTACCTACAGTGTTTTATGATACTCCCATGACCAGAGATGAGCCAATCCTATTCTATAATGTATGTTGGCCCCACCATACCATGTAATTCCACAGACAAAGTTTATCAGTGAAAGTTCTCAGACAATAACAGCAAGTCATGTCCATATTTTTACCCATAAACATCTGTCAACAGCAGCAGACACCCAAATTCCCTTGTATTCTCTTTAAACATAATCAGAGGTATAGTCCACCAAGCACATTGATTCATCCTTTGTATCATGTGGGAAATACAGACAAATTTGTCAAAATCTTTTGATACATTTCACCCATTCATGCTTGTACTTCTAGTGAGAGACGAGTTTTACTAATATTTTGTGTAGCATTTCCTGTCTTTTCTTAAGAATTTTTCGGGCTTAGTTAATACAATTCCCATGATGAACAAGTCTTGGCAGCAAAACAGAAAAACTTCATGAGTGTAAGAACTAGCATCATCCAATCTGTGCTTCAGTTAATTATGTATCTGTGAATGAGCAGAACATGCCATTTCTAAGTTCTGATGATGGGATATTTTATGACAGTCTTATGGCAGTACTGGCCTCTTTAGGAGATAGGAAGTATCAGAAAGTAACTCCAGTATCCCCTGGCAGTGTCTGTCCCTTGCCTTCCCAAGCCTTTGTAGACTTGGGTATCAAAGGCTAAAAGCTCTAGTTGGGACCTGAAGAGTGAATACTCATGGTAGTAAAATACTCATGACAAAGGTTGTGTTTATGGTCATTTCTTCATATTCTTTTTTAGTATAGTAATTTTTACTTTTAGATGTTATTAGAAAAGTTAATTCTGATTATATAAGTTTTTGTAGGAAAATTAGGTGTGTGAAGCAGCCTGTGCTGGATTAAAACCTAGGTCCCAACTTAATTTCTCACTTCAGAGTAGGTATTTATCATGCTTCACTCTTTTTTTGGTTTTTATTTTTTGTTTTAAATATAACCCCAAAGATTGAGTAGTTGCATAATCAGCTCTTCCTCATACAGCAAAAAAAAATCAATTACTGGCAGATAAATCAACTGGTTGGTTTTTGTTTTTTTTTCCCCTCTCCACCTACCTGGTTGCTATGCTACAAATTATGGACAAGGTCCATTTTGACCATATATGCTATCATAACACTCATTGCCAGATCAAAGTAATAATTCTTGTATTCTGGCACTCAGCCTGTGCAGGCACTGACCTCAACAGGCTCATGAGAGAGAAGTTTCTTGTTGGTGGCAAGTATTCCATCAACTACTTTTTGAAAGCAGTGGGAAGAAGCAGGTTTCTTTTTCTTTTATTTCTCAGACGTTGCAGGATCAGCTTAGGTGCTCTGAGACTTTGGATCAAGTAATTGGATTCTTCCTTGATACAGTGTGACAAGTGAAGAAAAGATCAGAAAGTGAAAGTGTTAAGGAGAATAAAGACATTCTTATTCTGTTAATATCTATCCTTGTGCTCCTAGAAATACATTGGCTGATCATTCTTCTAATCTTGAATGTTTGGCTTCAGGACTCACCTAAGACTCATTTCTATAATTGCCTAGATGTCAATACTTTAGAAGACATAGAGAGTCTGATAAGCTACTGAATAATGAGATGGACTTTTTTTTAAAACAGTATTAGATTAAAGTACACACGATGAATAATTAAATGTATTAACACACATATGATATTAAATGCTACTAAAGGAGAACCCATTGCGTAGTTTGTAAGAAGCTAAATATCCCTTTCCAGGCCATCAATTATTTTGGAAAAGGAGGGGGAAAAAATAAAAAAAAAAAGCTACTCTTTAACTTAAAAGTTAATTACTATGTAACAGTCACAACCGAGCATTACGCTTCTGTTCCAGGTGGTTAAGTGCCTAGGCCCGTTTATCCCAGAGAAACTAAACATACTTCAGTCTTACAACATTTTGGAATAATGACTCAGTTTTTCATAGTTGGCCAAAGTCTCACCTTGACTCATGCTAGTATCTAGAGCATAAATATGTAACTGGTTGCAAACTAAAAACCAAAAAAATTCTGGGAGGAGGGAAGGGTGTTAACAATTATTCCACCAGCAGTTTTCCACAGCTCCCTTGCTTTCCCACAAGACAGCTGGAGAAAGCAGAAAAGACCTTTTTTGGCACTTCTTTTGACAAGGAAATTGTACAACTTCAGAGTCTTTGGAACACACTAAAGCCAAAAAATAATTTAAAAAAAAAAATAATAAAAAAAAATAAAATAATAATAAAATAATCATAAGCAGTGTTTGTTATTGACATTTGTCCCTGAAAGTGCTAATGAAAGAGGCTGTCCAAATTTTTGACTTTCTTCTCTTGCACAGATACTGTCTGGATTACAACTCACTCAAATCACTGCACTTCTTTTTGTAAGGAAGCTGGAGACAATCCCTGAGATTTTTAATGGAAAATCAGGGTTGAAGCAGCCAGAGATTCTCAAAAGCAGCTCCTTTCCCTGTCAAACAAAACCAAAAGGTTCCTCAGGAGCACTGAGCTCTGCTGAACACTATTTTGAACTGCAGTGCAAGTGAGTTTGGTAGCAGCAGCTCCCTTGGTTTACCTCTCCAGTGTGCTGCCCTAGGACAGCTGTGTGCCTCATTTAATGCAAATCAGCCTATCACAGCTTTTGGCACCAAATCTCGAGCTCTTGTGCTGCCTTGTGCCACGAGGGCAAAGGCAAATCCTGTGGAGCAGCAGCTGTTGCTTGGAAAAGCTGTTTTGACTCCTCTCTTCACAGGAGGAGCAAGTGAATTTACTGCTGCAGGGCTTGGGCTCTTCGCCCCATTTCTCATCTCCACTCACCTTATTATTCAGTTGCAAACCCATCCTTTCTATCACTCTTTACCCCTCCTGCTGCAAAAGACAATTGTCCTTTCCTAGAATAATAGCTTGGAAAACAGCTCCTTTTTGCTGCAGCCTTGACGACCGCAACAGCATCACCCTGAGAAACAACTTTGGGAGAGGGGTCTTTGCAAGTACTAATTGAGAAGACTTTTGGTGGGTCTTTTTTTATTTTTCAAAAATGTATTACTCTGCTCGTCAAAGAAACAGGAAGTGTTATTGTATTTTAAACAGACTGAACTGTGTGAAAGATTTTTATGCCAAAATTTTATTTTCTTCTCCAAGCTGGATTAATCTGCAAGACTTGTGATTTGTTTTGTGTTCTATTTTCTCATGTCAAAGATGCTAGCAATACAATTAAAAACTGCAATGTGTAAGTACCCAATTTTATGTCATTGTGAGTGTTCTTAAACTGCAAGACCTCTCACAAGAATTGCCAATATAAGTAAGTAAAAGTCACTTTCACATGACTATTTTTTCTTGTTTTTGGACACTGCATTGCCTGATTTAGCTGGTCTCAAAATCCATGTAAGAACTGATATCAATTAATCAAATATTATTTTAACTTTATTCTCAGTAACATAACACATTCTCATGCAAAGAAGGCATGATAGAGACTGATGACTTGCCCATAGCAGACTAAAATTTTATTTATTCTGCACTTTCCTGTTGTGTTTCGTTTTCCTCCCACCATTAGTCTGGAGGGTTTGTTGGAAAGATAATCTGCCAGGCATTTGTATAGTCTCAGAGCAGTGGGGTGTGCAAAGGTCTTTTAATGATAAACCAGGTAATGACAAACTTTGCAATGCAGCCTTGAGCACCATAGTGTCAGTGCCCTTGGTGCCAAGTTCATTTGTCTGTTGACAAGTTGATGAATAAAGGTAACTTCAAAAATGAATTCAGAGGACATTCATGGTGTTATCCTTGATGCACATAATTCTGCTTTTGTGAAGTCTTATTATGGCACTCTCTACAGTGGTCCCTTTAGGGTGTGCTTGTGATGTACTTTGACTCAGGTTGTTGGAGCAAAATGTCGTTCTGTGGACACATTTCTCTGAGGTAACAAAATTGATTTTTATCTGCCTTTCATTTTCCAGAGGTTGTTTTCCCTTTTTCTGTAGACTATCTTCATTGAATGAGGCTGCCTACTTCTGGAAGTTCTGGTGCCTCAGCTGGCTCCTATTCTCTGCTCCTACACTCTTCTAATATCCAGTACGGAGGCCGAGGACTGCTGAGACAGCCTGACATTCGAAGGTCTTAAAAGTCTTTTCCAACCTACAAATCCTCTTGTAAATTAAACTTCTGCAAGTGGTTAAACCCTCAGGCTGGTTGCAAAAGTGAGTTGCAAGACACTTATCAAACACTAGCAGACACCTTGTCCAATCTCTCACCGTTTCCCACAGAGAAATTGGGACCCCAAAACCCACCGGACATCTCTCCTGTCATTTACGCCTCTTGCACCGGGGATGACGCATTCCTGCGATGGGAGCATCAGCGGCGGGGAGGCCGAGGGTTCTGGGGGCACCCCCGTCCGCCCCCCGCCCGGGGGAAGGCGAAGGGTGCGGCCCGGCCTCCCGCCCTCCTTGCGCCGAAACCACTCCCCGTAAATAAAGTCACCAGGGGGTGGGGAAATGGTGACAGCTCCAGGAAGCCGCCGGCGGCACCGGGAGTCAGCGAGGGGAGGCAACCCGCGGAGTGGCAGCTCTCAGCCCGTGCCCACCAANCCGGGATCCCGGGGCCCCCCTCTGCCGCAGGGTTCGCCAGCCGCGGGTGCGGCCCCGAGTCCGCGTCCGGACTCCGCTGGTTTGTGGGGAAAAAAAGGGGAAAATTTTCGCTCTCCTGTCTGTCGAGGCAGGCGCCGCTGAGCTGGGATTTCGCACTTGAGGGAGCTGGAAGTAACAGGGATAAGAGCGTCTCCTCGGCAAGAGCCCGCTGTTGGTGCGAGTGTGCTTTTGAGGTGTGCTGAGTTTTCCCAGAGCAGCCGCGTAGACCTGGCATTCTTTCAGATTCTCTGTTTTCTTTCAGTTTCACAAGCTGGTTTTTTTGTTCTCGGGGTATCTAAACAGCGATGGTGAATAATATCTCTGTACCCACTGCATAGCCGAGTAAACGAGGATTTTTGTCTTGTCACCAAAAAAAAAAAACACCCCAAAAAAGCCCAAAACCCATGTCATATACTCACAGAGTTAGAAAGATGGTGATGTTGGTGATTTCAGTAGCATGAGCCAGGCTTAAAACAAGCATTGCACTTACTGATAATGCAGGAAAGAGTCTGGCAGGGAAACAACATCATTCCATTAACAGTATCACACTTAAAACTGAGTTTCATAGCGCAGGTTGTGCAAGAAGGCTGGTGATTTCTTGTAGACTCAATCAGTCAATTTATGTGAACCCTATGTAAAATTCAAAATTTTAAAAAAGTAATTTTATTTTCTGTGGCTAAATTACAGGCTTGAGTATGTCAGACTTCAGTAATGTTTGAAATCTGTGAAAAGCATATTTTGAGCCCTAACAGAGTTTATTTTCTCTATTCACACAGGGCAATGAGGACCCTGTGTGAAGAGAGCAGACAGCTTTCAAGACAGCCCTTTTATAGCTGTTAAGGAGTCTAGTGCAAGGTGTATCAAGTCTGTGAGGAGCTGTATTTTGATGAACAGGAAAGGACAAAAAACTTGCATAGTTATGTATTGGCTGGTGTTCACTAAAACAATAGATTTGATGAAAAAAAGGTTTGTCCGGTGTAACTCAGGTGCAGAAGATGAAAATTCATACTCCATCCCACTCTCTTTAATGTCAATTTCTTGAAAAATATGTGTGTGTCTACACAGAATCCATAGGAAATCAAGATTTTTTAGTGATTTTCCTGAAAAAGAGGTACTTTAGTAAGCTACAAGTAGGGATCTATGCTCTCACTTTCTCTCCTTCTAGAGAGCAGGGATTCACAGTATACTTTTTCTTGCATAAATTGGCAGGTTTTTTTTAAAAAACCATTAAAGCACTGTCTTCCTAAAATAAAATTCCCACCAGAATACCATGACAAGCACTTTTATTTTAATCTCTTTTTATTACAAATTCTTGGCATTTTAGTATTCCAGGGGCTTATAAAATGAGTGTCCCATATGCTCTCTTCTCTCCCTACTCATAGTGCAGCCTCATGCAGAGCAAGCACTGGAATCACAGAAGAGTTGGCTTTTCAAGAGAGATGTTGTGGTTAGAAAATGACTTACCTTTATTACTCAAATTTACACCAAAACTGCTTCTGTTTTCCTCCCAAAGATGTAAATTTAACTAAACAGGTGTCCTTCTTTTGCCTCATGTTGTTGACTCCATCATGGAAAACTTTTGCACGGTCTCTGATACTGTATATGAGAGCTTGCATAAACAACCGGGTCCTGTTTTGCAGTGAGTCCCCTGCATGTCTTCCAAGAGATGTAAAATATCATCTCCCTCTGCTTTTCCTCAGATGAAAAGGAATTTTTATGAAGAAAAACATCACTTTTGGGTATAAAACTCAAAATTATCATCAAGTTAGCAAAGAAAAGGCCATGTTTAACTGAGTGGTGTGCAGAGCAGTGTAGTGTCTCTCTTGAGGAACAGCAAAGAGAAAGACCAGCATTCCTAAAGGTAAAGAAAAAATACATAGGTGCAAAATGTGAGTTATATTAAGTAAATAGAAAAAAATATTCAGCTAAAAGCCCCTGTGGAAATCATGAAAAGAGCAAGAGTTGTGGAAGAAGGATTTTAAGGTTTGATTTAAGCCTGTTGGGACAGTGAGTGGATACATGTCAGGTGTACAAGGAAGGATCCAAGCTACCAACATCCATCTAGAATTCATTGCTTAGCCTTTCTCAGCAGGCAGGGCAGCTCCCTTATCAGCTGGGTATATAGAGCTGGATCTGTCCTTGCCTCTCGTTTAGCCTCACATTCCAGTTTTGGGAACCAGGCAAACAATAGGCACCATGTCTCTAGCTGCAAAAGTCATTTAATAACTCTGGGAACAGGAAGGGAAGAGAGCATGTGGGAGGGGAAAGAGGGATTTTCATGCCCTTTTCATGCCCACCTGTGAATGTCATAGCCTGAAACAAACTAAGACAGCCCTGTTGGATCCGAACAAACCATGTTCCTTCAGCCAGTATCATTCACTTCTCATTCTCTTGTTAGCAACATGTTTGTGCTGTGGTGCTTGAAGGCACTCAGGGTTTGCTACTTCAGGGCTGATGCACAGTTTTGTTGACCAGCTATGCATTAATGGAAGAGCTTTGGGCATCACTTGGTATACAAAAGGCCTGAGAGAGTCACAGGGAGATCTTTACCCCTGATATCTGGAGGCTTTAGCCCCGTTACACGAGTAACATGTGAGAACTTATGGAAGAGTTTGGTCAATGGTGTTAGCAGCCACTGATTCTGCATTTTGTTACCTTCCTCAAAGTACCCAAGTTATTCTCCTTTACTTCCTTCTTTAAAGCTGAAGTTCTCAGTCTTTTGCACTTTTCTTGACTCTGTAGTGACTCTGCTGTAGAATTTTTTCTTGCTTCTAGTGTTGAGGTGCAAAACTAATTTAAGGAACTCTGCATCCAGTTGGTTGCCTTGAATGCACAAGCCAACAATGGAACAAATATCCTAGCATAAGATCCCAAAGAGCTTAAAGTATTCAGTGTTAGAAATGCATCCTAAAGCAATGGGGAACAACTCTTGGCTGACTGAGGAATTCCATTGGGAAGTTTGTTTGAAAAAAATGTAGATGTCTTGATAATTTACCCACAGTCTAATTCAACTATAATAGACTAGGTATCAGGTTTAGAATTGATTTCATGTATCCAGCTTCCTTGAAACTTATTTTCTTCATTTTTCCATCATTTAAGTATTTTGTTTTTCTGCACCCTAAGAGTACATAACAGCCACTGCTTTTCCATGGCAACGCCTGTTTCCAGAATTTGTCATCTGGTGTTTCATGTTTTTTCTCTCTCTTTATTTTCCCTCCCTCTTCACCCATCTCCCCCCACCCCCCAGCAGCTCTAACATTGCTCATTCTGCATCCATTTTGACTTCAGTATCTGAATGACATTTTTTTTTTTGCACATCAAATATTTTGGTAGATCTGTATTCCAAGCCTTCTGCAGTTATACAATTAATTAAGTTGCATTTGTTCCTCTTTGCATGGAGGACCATACTGCTTCTTGTGAACTATTAATGGAATATTATAATCTTACCATTTTTGATACTGTGATATTTATTTTTATGGTATTATTTAAATATGTTTTCTGACTGAAAATGTAGAACTTTTGTTCTTTAGACAGTATAAATCATACCAGCCATGATTGATTTAAAAGACTAGGCAGCCAATAACCTCTTGTCTACAGTATAGCTGCCTTTACATTTCAACATTTTTGTCTACAAAATGCCATACAGTTTGCTTACTTTTGTCTATGGAAAAAACAAAAAATGGTAAATTTTTATGCCAAAGAAACATCCATATAAAAAATGGCATGCAAATAACTGCTAAAAAATGCTCTTTTAGTCCTCCTGCTTTTCCTCCAAAGTTTTTTTCCTTTCCTATTGCTATTTTTTTCCTTTCCTATTGCCATTTTTCAAGTACTAATTCTTTCCTTTTATAATACAGGGTTGGTTTTTGTTTTCCCTTTTTAACTTTTGCCCTACATACTGCCATCCTGAAGGTGATACAGGCCCTCAGTGTGGACATCATCCCAGGAATGACAGGATACTGGTAGCAGGAAGAGTATTCCCTTGAACTTAGGGGCATGAGTTCTTACACCAGTGGAAGATCATGAGTTAGTTTCTGGCAGAAGCTGTGGTTAGAGGCTGGAATTTCTGTAAGCTGTGATAGTCAGTCTGTAGCCAGGGGAGAATTCCATGTCCTCTAAATTGTCAAGTGTTGAGGAAACCTGGATCTCACTGGGAGCCTGTAGTGAGCATTGCAGTTCCTGAGGAGCTGTGGTGCCTATTAGTGATAGACCAGAGAATCAAAGAGTTGAGAATTCAGCTGCTTAGAGTCATGCTGTAGATTAAAATATCATGGAATTTAAAAATAAACAGGAAATGTGCTAAAATTCTGACTAGGCAACAGCAACTCATCATCAGTAGAGTCTATGTTCTCTAGGAGTCAAATGGGGTTGAGCTTGGCTCCAGAATGCAGGGTTTTATTTTGCAATGAACAAAGATCTCATCTTTGTTTCATTCTGTAAAATGAAAATATTATCCACATTTTCCCCTCAATTTTTTTTATCACCCTGGGCACTGAAAAAAATTTAAAAATCCCAACACAAGCAGAAAATTAGAAAATACTTAGCTTGATGTCAGTCAGTCATAGGCAAAGCAGGTAATTTGACCTCTCTGGTTGTGAATGCTGCAATTCCTGTGAATGTTGCATTCCTGTAAGGCTGTTGTACACCTCCTCAGCAACTGGCTGTACTGCTAACATGATGTTACCTTCCAGGGACACTAAGGTCTGTGCTGTTCTGCCTGTGTACTACCTGAGAAAGAATTAATGTTTTATTACAAGTAACAAGGTGGGTGTGGTTATTCACTGGATTATGAGAACGTATTTCAAAATCATGCTTGGTAGTCAGGAAAAACAGGTGTCTCAACACAAACCTAACACCTCTGTAGTGTATAAAACTGGTTTTAAGATGTTACTTGTTTTGCCTTCACATAAAGCTGATATGGGAACCACATTTAAAGCACTTAACTATGTTTTCTTTTTTTTAGATTGCATTTGTGGAACAAGCTGATCAGCTAGAACAACTGGCCAAGACGTGGGGGTTCAAAACATCTGAGATAAGACAACTGAGTAAACAGTATGTGTTTTGTTACTATTAACTTCTTAACAAATGCAGTTTGTTCTTTCAGTGAGGTAAAGTAAGTGTTTGGAATACCTCTTGACAGGGAGCACATCAAATCCCTATGATGCCCATAAATTTAATGGGCAAAATTCCATTTCAGTGCGGCGAGAGCTCTTTACCCAAAGGTGCCTGTGTTCTGGATGTGACTCAGAGGACAGGCAGTCCATGTTCTTTTTGCATTCCTTGGTTTGGGATTGTGGACATGGCTGAATTGTTCTGCCTTATGTATACTGCACAGAACAAAACACTGTATTTAATTTTCAGGCATAATCACTTCTGTGCTCACAAAAGTAACTGCCATTCTTTCTTGAGATCACATTTTATTTGTTTGTAGTGAGCTGTGCTTAACTTTAAAGTCTAGACATAGTAAATGTAGGTAACACTGACACTGTGGATATGAAATTCATTTGCTTGGACTTTAACACATTCCATTATAAAAATT
>VWYI01022957.1:0-14534 GCA_013399455.1 Anthoscopus minutus
ACAGAAAAAGAAGCATGCGAGGATTCTTGTGACACATCTCAGCTTCTGTAATGACTGCAGAGGGGGATGGCTGTCATGGAAAAGATGTTACCTGGCATGGGTTTGGTGATTGGTACAGTTATAAAAGAAGTTGGAAGTAGAGAAGCATAATTTAGTTTATTCCCTGCACTGCTGGGCAGTTCCCTGATGGCTCAGTACTCTGCNCCTGATGGCCCAGTACTCTGCAGCTGCCCACCTTCCCGTGTGTTGCTCCAGAAATTGCTGCTGGTCTGGATATACTCCTGTCGTGACCACAGGCATGAACATTGCCCTGAAATCAGTCTGTGTTATTAAATGTGCCATTTTTAAAATTAGAAAGGATCAACTTCAGGCTAAATTGAAAAGCATAAGCTTCCAAAAAACATTTATAAAAGTTAGATTTAAGTAAAAGATTAGTAAAAAATACTTGAGGGGTATTCGTAGAGTTATAGAATGGTTTGGATTGGAAGTAACCTTAAAGATCATTGAGTTCCAACCCCACAGCCATGGTCAGGGACACCTTCCACTAGCCCAAGTTACTCAAAGCCCCATCCAAATGGGCCTTGTGCACTTCCAGGGATGAGACATTCCGCAGGTTCTTTGGGCAATGTCACAGTTCGAAACCACATTGACAGTGTTGAGACTAATGGGGCTCCACAGAGGTGATTGGTGCTGTGGGCTTGGCTGTCCTTGTTTCAAATAGCTGGGTTGAATCTGACTTTGTTGCTGTTCTTGAGGCACTTCTTATGCCTTCTGGTAGCAGTCTGCCTCTGACAGCAGTCAGAGGTGAAAGCTAGGTGGGGTTGAATTCTTGAATAGAAAACCAAATCCATCAAGTTGCAAAACCAACAGATTAGGTACAGCTCAATTCTGTTATTAGCTATTTTCTTTGGTGTCAGTTTTGTTTGTTTCTTTTTGCAGAAATTTCTGAAGCTTGCCTGATTTGAGAACTTTTTTTTTGTTCATGGCACCCCACGTCAGGCCCCTCTTGTAAGGCATCTGTAAAATTTCCTTTATAAGTTCTTCAAAATAAACCAAAAAGCTTTTAAATAAATAATTAAACACGTAAATTAACTTTTGGTTTTATGAGAATAGAGCTAGATTACTTAGCTTCCTAAGAAAATTCAAAGAGCTTAGAAGAGCAATACAAATAAGAATAAATGAAAAACCAGGCAATTGCAACAAAGAATGTGTAGCAGATACTTTCAGAAAAATACTCATGGCCTCTGTATGAACTATCTTTTAGTTTTGTCTGTTCATGATTTTAAAATTGCTTTCATTCCCTTATACATGCAAACAGTTTTGTGCTTTCTTTGAAAATGATCCTACTTCATTTCAAGGAAGAGTGGAAGATTTTCATTGTGGGGGCGGGGGCCACTTTTAAATGTTCCTTTAAAATACACTCAAACAAAAGTATTTCTCTGAATAATGCATAATGGGAGTGTTGCATACCCTTTTTAATATGATGATCAGTAACTTTTCTTCTCAAAAGAGAGAATTAAGAGCAGTGGTCCTGGTACCTGAGAAAAAGCCATTCAGTCACTGGTGTTCTTGACTGTGCTGCTCTGCCTGTAAGTGTGTGTATGTGTGTTCATGGGGATGGTGATTGTGTACATGGCTGAAAGCGTTTTCAGGGGTCAGTCTTATGAATCCAGAGTCCTTATTCATACCCTTGGTGACAGGCCAAGGGTCCAAGGAAATGCCTCGAGATCTTTTATTTGTTGTGGAGTTTAGCTGGTGAGGTGTATAGGTTGAATGTATGAAAGCCCTTCTGGTGTGATGTGATAAGTGACTGCAAGAATTGGGCACTTTTCCTTCTGAAATAGGTTGTATGGATTTTGTAAGGTTTGCTTGGTGTTCAGCTCTAAATGAAAGCAAACTTTTAGTTTCCATAGAAATAAGTACAGTATGTGTTTAAAAGCTTTGAATCGTGGCTCTATTTAATACTATCAAAAGATATGTAACAGCAATGTAAATCTGCCTGCTGAATTTGCAGGCTACTTGCCACTTCATTGCTATTTAACATTTTTCAGTTTCTGGAAATATTTGTATATGCATTGTTTCTCTAATTTTTGAAAATAATTATTGCATCAGGAGCTGTATAGTAGAAAGCTGAACATTCATCCATTCAATTTACTGGTCATGTTCACAGATCAAAGTAAGGAAATAGTTTAATATGTGGCTTTCATTTCTGCTGGTTAGATGTGCCATACAAGCATTTCTGTCTTTGCAACAATAGTGCAAAGCAGCTCAGAAACTGAAAGATTGTGTATGGGAAAACTTTGACAGAGCATCCTACTGAGCATGAACTGGCTGTTATTTGGGTTGGTGGCTAGGTATGAAAAAGAAAGGAGAACAAAGGAAAACAGACAGATGTGAAAGTTTCGGCACAACTTGATCAACAGAGGGTTTCCAGGTCTGTTTGTCATCCTGCTAATACAGCCTAATGAATGCTGAATCTTGGAAGAAGTGTCTGGCAAGCAGTTTGTGATAAACTGGAGCCTGTCATTCAGAAACTGAATCTGAAGACAGCTATTTAAAAAGCAGACAGTAAGTCAGTGAGGTCAGCATTTCTTCTGTAGTAACTAACACTATATGGAAATGGATAGTTTTCCATTCCTTTTAGCACATGGAAAGTTTCGCAGGAGCCTCTTGTTTTGCTGGATAATATTGCTAAAACAGTATTGCTCAGAAAAACTCAACAGATTAAATGAGAAAGGCAAGCTTGCAGTAGTTAACGCAATGCAATTTTCCCTTTTCAAGCATTGAGAGCCATTTCTCTAGTTTCAACCAGCTTGCATGCCACAATTCTGTTAAGCTGAACACAGAAGTCAGTCCTTACAGTCTCAGAAAAATATGTGAGTGTACCAGTATCTTTAGGAGGTGGTATGTCCTAAAGGAGAAATCCAGATTTTCCTTAAAGAGATAATTGCATAACCTTGTAGATATGATTACATTCTAAAACATTGAAATCTTATTTTTCAGTATTTCTCTTCCAAAGAGATTGAGTATATCTGCAATAGATTTTTATGATTTGGGAGTTTTGAGGGGCAGCTTGCTAAGTGGGTAGAAAAAATCCTGAACTGTTATGACAGATTATAAATTTAAAGCAGGCGTGAGTATAAACATGGTAATGCTGATGTCCTAATCAAATATTTGATATTTTAGGACAGCATCTAGATGAAGAATAAAATCTGATATAAAGAAGGAAAGTATGCATGGTAAGAGAGGCTTATCTTTGTATCATTCAGGAGACTTAAAATTCAAATTTGCTTTCAGATCTATTGAAAATTTCTTTAATAAGTTCCTCATGTCAGGGTAGACATTAGTGGAATATGAACTGGTAAATTCATCCACTCTGCAGTGTAAAGTGCTCCTCGGAGTATCAGAGTATCACTTGTAAATCAAAGTGAAAAAGCATAATTTTTGAAAGTAAAATATTTAGAAAATGCAGAAGAAGTCTCCAGGTGAAGGATATGAGTAATAACTGGTTGTTCTGGCTGAGGAATAGCAGGTACTGTTTCTGTAACTGTTTATAAAACTCCTGAACTGCTGGGAGTTTAAAACAGTAAGAGATTTCTTGGTATAACATAGAGTAGGAAGATGTGGGAAATCACTGCAAGTGAATAAGACAAGGCATTTTTAAGACTCAACTCCCATAGTACCATATCACTGAGGGTTTATTATTGGAGTATGTTGTAATTTGGGCATGTGCCTGGAACAGAAGCTGACAGTTGTGCTTGCTGGTAACTATGAAGTGCTTCACAAATTAACCTGAAACTTACTCAGTGAGAAACCAAGAGTTTGTGATAATAGCCAGGGCCCAGCCAAAGAGTAATTGATGGGTTTGGGTATTCTGAGTCAGTTCAGATGGGAAAGCGCAGCATCCAATGTGTTTCAAAGGCCATGAAGCATTCTAGGTTCAACAAAGGATATACCACGCTGGAAATTAAAATCTAAGAGAAATGTGGTGTCAGATCGCAGGAACTCTCCTAGGGAATGTTCCCATGACATGATGCAGTGGTTAGTCTAATTAGCTGTGGCAGAACACTTCTAATAGTGCAGTTATACTGCCTCCAGTATTTGAACTGGCTTGTGCAACTCCACGGGCAGCATTATATCCTGCTGGCATAGGTTGGAATTCAGCTTACTGCCCATGCAGAACAAGAGCATTACAGCTCTTGCAAGAGCCCGTCTGCATGGAAATTCATGTGATGAGGTAAAAAGAAAAGCAGAGGAGTAGGAGTCTGTTTTCACTAAACCTATTTCCTATGTCAATGTGTCTCACTGCTTTCTTTTGGCATCCCTGTCCTCACCATACTGTACCTCCCCATTGTTTCACAGTGGAACAGCTGAGCCCTTGATTGTTACTGAGTGAAATGGAATGGATGGGTAAATCCCAGCTTCCAACAGTACCAAAGCAAGTGTGGCAACTCTTCCACTGTTTTGTGTTGATTTGTCTGTAGTAAAAGGACAAGGAGTAATGGGTACAAACTGAAAGAGGAGAAATTTAGGCTACATGTTAGGAAGAAATTATTTACTGTGAGTATGGTGAGATACTGGTTTCTCAAGGAGGTTTGTGCATGCCTCAACACTGACAATATTCAAAGCCACCTTGGGTAAGGCCCAGTCTGGTGAAAAGTATCCCTGTCCATGGGAGGGAAATTGGGATTAAATGATCTTTAAATTCCAAACTATAACATCCTGTGATTCTAGGATTTTCTCTTAGTTTAGAATTATCATGAAGAGTTATTTGGAGGTTTTGTAGACAATGCCTGCAGCTGTACACAGAAAATTCCTCCTCCCTTACCAATTCCGGACAGTTGTTTATACAAGCCCTTGTAGGTACAAACCTTTCTGGAATCAGCATTAATTACCTTGATATCAAACAGAAAGTATAAAATAAACCTTTATTTGATCTACTAGCAAACAGGAGAAAAGACTCTTGATTGCATCTTTCTTCACTGAACCTCACAAACAAATGTCAACTGTTGATGAAGATTAGTAGAATCTTGATGTCCATGCCTGTTGAAAAAATCTGAATGATTAATTTCTTGTGGCACAGACTTACTCAGTTCTTTCTTCTCTATCTTTGTTACTCTTCCCTTTTTTTTCTGTCCTTCCTACTCTTTAACCAAGAGTTTCTGTTCTACCTCCTGCTAGAGACCAGTATTGGTTCTTTCTGTGTGATTTCATTCACATACAGCTATTACAATGTAATGAAAAAACACTGGCACATCCCTGCAAAGCTTAGTATTCTGCCTCCCAGCCCCATCTCTGAATTTTTTTTGTCTTTTTATCCTTGTAAAAAACCTCCAAGTAGGAAAGAAAGGCCTAGAAAATCTATTTTAAATTAAAAGCAATGCCAAAAAATTAAGCTTTAAATTTACCTCTTTTAATGTAATTACTTATAAGTTTAGACCCAAAAGACCTATGTTTATATTGAAAATGAAGGTGCANTAGACCCAAAAGACCTATGTTTATATTGAAAATGAAGGTGCAAGATCTATATCAGTGGCTAGAATGGGAAGAGAGGGGCCCTTCTGTTTCATTATAATCACATTTGTTGCCTGGGTGTATTTCATTTGGCATGACTTGACAGATAATTAAACTAAGACATGTTATTTAAAGATTTTATTTGATCCTTTTAGCTATTAACTGAGTTAGCAGTTGTTCTACTGAAAGAAGATGTGTTACTTTTTCATTACTGATGATTAGTTCTGGAATGACCTTACTGCATGAAGCGTATTCAGACACGAGCGACAGTTTTCAATGAGGAAGTAACTACTGACCCGCCACATGTTTTAGTGACATTGGGCAGTCTGTAGCATGTATGTAGAATACATGAAAACATCTTCCATCTCTTTAATCCCTTTTAAGAAAATATGCAAAAAGCATTCTGGTACATGAATGGAAGTTCAGGTGGAATGTTAGGACTTGAATTGAAAGAGCATTCTTCAAAAGCCCTGCTCTGAGCTGACCACTTACCTACACGTGTTTGAAGAACATATAATTTTTATTCAGGTGCTCAGGAACCATAACTCAGTTGAGATTATTGAAACTTCTCGAATGATGAATCCCTAAACTCTATGATCTCCTCAGCAGTCAATGTAACAGGACAGTTTGAGGAAATTCAAAGGACCTCCATAAAAGTAGGTGACCTCTTTTATAACCAGTGCAATTGTGTTTCTTTTGCTGTAAACAAACAATTTGAAATAATCTAGATATTTATTATAATTCTGATTTTCAGGTTATTAATCAATAGCAATTCTGAGGATGAAAAATCTCTTATTTTCTAAGGTTATCCTATCTGAGGCCAAAAGACAAAACATATTTTACAGCTGTTGAGAAAATTCGGAAAGGATTTCCCTTGTTTAAACAGGATTAGATTACCTAGAGGTGCGTTTTATGTGTTAAAATAGGGATATGGTAAGAAAGTCAAGGCCTTTAAGGTTAAAAATATTTAATGAAAAGCAGGATAAAATTTGACTTTCTGGTTTTCTGGATAATCCACGCCTTATAATTCTGAAAAATAATTTCATGTATTTGATGAACGCAGTTTGGTTAAGGGGCCTTCATACATCACTGGAGAATGTTAAAGCAATATTATACGAAATTTTATATTCTACTAAAACAAGACTATTGTAATTGATTAAACCCTGTTTTGTGAGAATGTGGCATCACTGCAGAAATTTTTGAAACTAATCTCTAATGTGGTCCTGTCCTGGGCTGGCTTTGTCAGTAGAGCTTTTATTTTGGATGTAGACTGTGTAAGGGAGCTCTCACAAGATGTAGCACTCAGAAGATATTTTTATTGTGTTTGGTTTTTAACTTCAGTGGAGCATTTCCTGCTTGGTGCTTTTAGCATACGGCTGGATAAGGTAGGAGTCAGATGGACTATTTTTATTAGGGAAGAGCACGTGTCAGAAAACACTTGATAAACCAGAAAAAATTTGTAATATATCTTTACTTCTACACTTATTTTCTTCTGTGATGAAGACTCATTAAATATTGGATGGGTTTATTCTGTCTCAGTTTCTTTGGGTAAATCCAGACTGGTGATTCAGAATTTATAGCCTGGTGCTGGTTAAATTACAACATTCTACCTAATAGGATCATTTCAAAGCATGATAGGACTTTCTTGATTACTGAGGTTTACATTGATTTGATTATATTTTCATTGAATTTACTGATCTGCTGGCATAAGCAGTGGAAGGAACCAAAGAGCTCTGAGCGCTTCTACTTGCTAGTTACATTTCTTTCAAAAAGCAATATGGTCTTCTTTAAAAAAAGGGTATACTTAGGCTGTAACTGTTAATACATTGACTTACAAGGTGTCTGACATGTGGAGTGATAACTCCCTATTTTCATCCTTTTCTGTCTGTGTTCCATGAGGCTGTTTATGGTGAAATCGCTTAATCATTTGTTTTATAACTTAGAAAGGCTAAGAGCAGAAGGTGTTATTACATCAGATAAAGTGTTGCTATGTACTGCAGATGCCATGCTAGTACAAGATACACAGTCTATGGGGACATCCTCCCATATGGTCTGTGGTAAGCTAAACTCTTGGCTGATGCTGATGCCCACTACATTTTGTATTTTTCTGAATGTAAATACTGATTTGTAAAACTTGAGCAAGCATTTATTTAAAATGCTTTATCTTTTGGATGCCTGATTGAGTGCTTATTTTGGCAAGCTCTCTAAGATATTCAGTTGGTTTTTTTTTTTCCTTGTATGTCCACTGAAATTTAAAATGTGTATGAAACCTATTAGGATAAAATAGGATTGTCTTTCTACAAATGGTATGTTTTCATTCCACACTCTGTTTATGTATTGAGCTTTTATGTTCAAAGTGTTGCTGCACATTTTGTTTCTATGCCTGAATCTTGAAATGCTTGTACTACCTCAATGTAAGTGATGGCAGCTGCAAAATATTATTTATTCCTGGAGGATAGCACTTTGACTGTTAAAATCTTCCAGAATTATCTATGCATGTTTATTTTAGATTACTCAGAATATGATTACTAGTCAAGTTTCTATAAGTAGGGAGCCAAAAATAGGCTGCGTAGCCATATTCTTGGGTTTGCTGTATTTGCTTTTTTTTTTTATTTTCTATTTTTTAAAAAATTTTCTTAACTTGAATACTTTACCAGGAAGGAGCAAGATGCTCCTTGCAAGGAGCTGTCTGCTGTTCTAGTGTCTGGTTCTAATACTTTAGAGTATCTTTAGATATCTTTAAATAACAGGATAGGTGCTTCCTTGTGACTGGTTGAAAGGGGAATAAATGCCTACTTAATTAAACTAGTTTTTGATATTTTGCTTAATCAAATAGAAACATGCTGACATTTCAAAGAAAGAAAAACATTTTGCAAGCAATTCTCAAATTCCGTTGCAGTTTTCATCAAGTTGTTTTGTTTTTGTCTATTTGCATTTCCAGTTAGTATCACATAGTTCTATCTATGTGACTGATGAGGTTTGAGAAGTGTCTTGAATATCATTACATCTGTGGAGAGAGGATACTTTTTAGGGGACAATCCTCATGGCCCTACCTACCTTTGGTGAAACAGACTCATCAGTTAAAGTTAACTAATGTATTTTCCTGTAAGAAGGTGAAGGCAGAGTTAAAAGTTCAAAGAAAAGCTGATTCTGCTTTCTCATCCTGAGATTTTAAAAACTTACATTATTTAAATAGACAAAGCTATTTTTTTCACTGTTATATCTAGAAATTACTAAGGTGAATGTATTCTAAAATATTAAAAAAGCTCACTATGACTTCCTGTTTGTTTGTTTTTGTGCTTTTTTCTTTTCCTTCTTTCCTTTTTCTGTTTTCCACTTTTTACCATTATCTGTTTGCCTTGCTTCCTTTTCCACAGAACTTGACCTAACATTCTCCTTTCAGAGTGCTTTTATGACTGCCCTGTGTCCCCAAACCTTCTGCCTTTTCTTTCCCTTTCCTTCCTTAGCTTTACCTCCCAACCTTTATTACTCCTTCCACTGTGTTTTCATTGGTCATTGTACATGTCCCACCCTGGACACTGTCCCATTACCTACCTTATTTTGTTCTCCATTTGCAATACCATGTCCCAGCTGATGAAGTTTTGATAACATCTCAAATGAGAATATGGGATGAAGCAACCGCAGAACATACCTTGCATGACTGCAGGCACAGCAGGTCAAGCAGATATCAAAGCATAGCAGAGAAATGTTTAAGAAAAGTAAGCACTCCACAGGTAGGTCTGGCAAAAGCTATTTCAATAATACATTGGAATACCAATAAATGCTTAAAAAATTAGAACAGACAAACTTCTGCAAAAAACTTAATGGGGAAGAAATGGGAGAAAGCTATTGTGTTAAGCTTATCCATATCCACTGAAGAGAAGCATACAGTTCTGCACATTTTCTTGTTCTGTGACAGCAATAGACAACCTGCACTGCTTATCCCAGAACTCATCAGCTAAAGGCAGCTGTACCAAAACCTCTGACCTTAACTTACCTTGTCTGGGCCAAACTATGGCTGATGAACTAGTGAAAAGTTTAATCCCACAGTACCAGCTAGCTGAAACTATTACTCCAAGATAAACTATTGGAAAAACTTTACTTTTCTGTCTGTAACTGACTGCTTAGTCAAATACATGTGTAATTCAGAGATGGACTGCAGTTCCATAAATGTGACTTGCTTCTTGCCTGCTGCAGAGTGAAATACCTTGGACCAGCTCCAGTTTTCTAATGAAACAAAAAGCATGGAAGATTTTTTTATAATTTTTAATATGCTCTTTAGAATAAGTTGTTGGGGTTTTTTTTTTAAATAATATTGTCCACGGGGGCACAAACACAAGAATTTTTGTTGTGAATAACACCTCTGCAGAAATGGGGTTTTTTTCAGTGTAATAATAACAGAACCCAGAAACTGTCCTCAAGGTCACTCTGTCTTCCAAATGCCTTTGAAGATCTATATCTGCAAGTAACTAGAGCTATATATTTGTAGCTTGTAGTTGGCTACATATATCATTCATTTGCAACATAATATGCATACAGTATTATTTCTCTGGTTAATATTTTCTTTGAGACAGAAATAATTCTTATACAGTAATTATTCCTTACATTTTTTTTAATTCTCTTCATAGAAGTCAGAGTCTTCAGGCAAACAGTGGTGTTTGTTATTATATTAACAGTACAAAAACCAACCTCAGCTTTTTATTAAGGTCCTTAAAGATAATGTAATCAGACTACTTTGATTGCTGTGTAGCCAGAAGACAAACAGATATTAGTCTGTGATGATATATTATTAAGTAATGGCATGTCAGACATCCAATCAGGCTCAGCCACTGAGTGTTATCTTCTCCTGGGTTGGTTGTAGTCTTCAGATACCCCATGGGTCACTGCTGCTGTGGTGTGATATTGGGATTCCTAAAATCACTATTTATGTGGAGTACATATTGATTTTGGTTCTTTGCCTGTAACGTTGACACATTTAATAAGCAGTCACTATTCTGAGGATTATGCAACTAGTCAAATGGTGGTAGCATGCAGACAGAGATATATGGAAATGTCAAGACACTGTGAAAGTTGATGGTACTCTTCTTAAACAAATGCAGTCATACAGATTTCACTTCTGATCAAGGCACAAGGAGGAAAATCAACACTTTCCAAATATATATCAGTATAAATATATTAAAGTGTATCTCTGTCTACTCTTACTTAAAGTTACAATTTCTAGTTCGTTACTGCAGTCAGTGCACTGAAAAATATGAACGTGCACTGATAATTTTCTTACCTGAAAAGGATAGAAGAGCACTCTATTTCAGAATGTATAGATTTCTGAGAATGCAAAGTTCAAACACATATTGTTTATGCACTTTATACATTGAAATATCCTTTTTATGTAATAATAGGCAGCTATACTTATAAACATATAAATGAGAAAGATTTGCATGATTAAGAGGAAGAACTTGACTGAAACAAGACAAAAAAGGGAAGCAAACCATGTTTGATGGGTAATGGGTTTGGTCTTGATGACCTCTAGCAGTCTTTGAAAGGGCTTTATTCAATGTGTGATAAGGTACTAGAACCATACTAATATAGTATATGAGGTATCATTTCCAGAGAATTTAGCTGTACTGTGAGCACTTGTTTGAAATACCATTTGCAGAGGAGAAATGAGACCGAAATGAATGCTGCAGACTAAAAGGAGTGATACGGGGCTCTCACATCTGAAAGGATTTGCAAATTCAGGATGGTATCACCTGCAACATAACAGATATATGTACTGCTGTATGGAGAATTAAGACAGTTCTTAGACTTTGTTCTAATGCAAACACCACCTTCTCCCCCTTCCTTTGAAACTAAAAGACTTAGTACTTTTCTGTGGGATTCAGTAAATACATATATAGGCAAATATATATGGCCTTTACAGAATGATGTTCAGATGTTGATATGAGAGTGGGTTCACATAATCACAAGTTTTGATTCCTTTATAAGCTCAACCCTTCAGTTTTGTAGTTTGCATAAATATACTTAACAGAACGTGGCACTATTTTACAGAAGCATTCTCACAGTTCCATCAGGATGCTTTAGTGGGAGGAGAGTGCACATTCAGCAAATTTCCATTTAAAGACATTTTGCATTTGATATCTTGTCATAAAAGGTGTTGCAAATGGTTTGTTTTTTACTGTCTTTGAGGTGTTGATATTTATACTAATAAGTTTTTTTTCTTAAATATTAAGGAAAAAGAAAATCTTTTTTTCATCTCCAGAGAAACCCTATATGTAAAAAAAGGTTTACACTGCATGTACATACTACAAAGCATTCATTTCTTCATCTTTTATACACTTTATCCACTTTTCTTTCCTCCTTTCTACCATTTACTTTTCACCCAGCACTCTTTGAAACACTGAACCAATACAGCTGCCTTTGAGCAGTTTTTGCTTTTATTATACCCTTTTTTTTTTTCTTAGATTTTGCATCATCAAATAGAAAGAAGTATATAGAAATGGAGTCAAAAGGGCAGAGGTATTTGCTTTCTGGAATTTTGGAGTCTGGAACATAATTTTATGTTTACAAGTTATTAAATTGAATTAATATGTCTCAAACATAGCATTGCTATGGCATTGCTATGAAAAAATATTGTGAACTTTCCTTCCAACTTCTTATGCACCTGTATGCTTCAGAGTTATGAAAAAACCAGAGAAATGTACATTTTTACTAATTCTAATCTCAATGCATATATCTAATATTATTCTTTATTTTTAAATAACTAAAATGAGAAGTGTAACTCCTCTAAGGTAATCTTGGATGTTTGAATGGAGAAGGATCACAGTCAAATATTCAGTGAACTTTTGGATTGCTTTACTGTATTGTACTGAATTGCAAAACCCAGGCAGTTTGGGACCAAGTTACAGAGTCACAAAATTATGGACTAGTTTGGTTTGAAAAAATTTTTAAAGTTCATCTAGCTCAATGGTCTTCTAGCTCACTCAGATAAAATCCCACGACATGAGCGGGACAAAGTCTTGCCTAAGAAAGACTAATTGTATTTACTCATCAGTGATATGCAGGTGTGTTTCTTTCTCTCCAGGTACTACAAGGTCTTTCTGTAAGCAAATCTTGAATCTTCCCAGTGACCTGTACTAGCCTTAGAGCATGGGTGCTTCTGCAGTCTGTGTGATGGTACTAACCTTCAGTTTTCCACAGGAAATTCTCAGCTTTTTAAACAGACCCGTTGACTTAGATAACATCAATTACATTCTTAGAAGTTAAATATATGCTTGAATTACAGCCTTATGATGAAGTATATCTACAGTACACAATTCTGGGCATTATTAAGATACAGTTAATGAAGATAATATTTAGAGTATGAGGTGAACTGTTTAGCTTGGGAGGAATACCCAGGCAAACTCACTTTATAACATGATCATAATTGAGCACCACTCCTGATTATACCTATACGAGTCTTAATAGGCATGGTATGCTATGGAGTCTGAATCTTATATTCTATTTAAAATTTCAGAAAAGGTCTGATAGTGAGAATTGCAACTATTTCATAACCTAGCCATCTTCTTGATCTATTTAAAAACACTTTACTGCTGAAGAATGGTTTTAGGAAAGTCAGCCAGGGCTTATTACTTGCATGACTGATGTCTTAGTTGTTGACCTTGAACACTATAGCTCAGTGCTGTACCTTTAATTAGACAGCCAAATGCTGCAAAATGCAGGTGTTTGACTAGGTAATCTAGAATTTAACTTCTCACTACCTAAAATATTATGAAAGGCAATATCTTTTTTTTTGTGCAGTCATAATGATTAGCTGCCAAAACTTAATTCTTTGCTACCAGAGATGACAATTTACCTGTAGGTATTATAAATGAGATGTTGATTTATGGTGAAGAGGTAAGGACATTTCATTGTGCTTGTGTAGTTTTTAAAATATGAAAAAGTAATTAAACCACTGATACTAACAAACATTAAAAAACAAAGTTGGGATGTAGTAATTTGTATCTTCATATAGGTTGGATTTACTCAGCAGGTGAAGGTGGTAGTAGCCTTCCTCTTTAGTTCTGCTACACAAAGTGATGCAGCTGCTTGACTGTATTGCCTCTCCATATTTTCTGCCCATCTCCCATCTGCCAGCCTCTCACGGGCTGTGGCAGCATCCATCCCAATGCCTCTGTCCTGCACGCTCCACTGTTGGTCGTATGATGAGATCCCAGCTCTCACTGGTGATGCTCTGTCTGTAGCAAGAGCAGATGAAAAATTGTTATTGAATTTTATGCCCAAAAGTATGTATGTTTTTCAATGTTGCTTAAGTCATGTCATTTTTAATTGACATACAACTGCCCTTAATTCAAGGTGTGTTTATAGAAATTGAAAGTGGCCAATCCCTCCAGAACTCAGTGCTTCTTAGTGATTACAGAGGGGCATTCTCAAATACTCACATTAATCTTTGGGGCTGCTAGCAGGCTGCCTGTCTGGAGTTATGTGCCTTCAAATAGTGTGTAAAGACATTTATTTTCTAAGATGCACCTGGAGTTGGTATCTGCCAAGAATTTGGAGAATTTGGAATAGATTGCAAACATATATCTAATATATGTATAGGATTTCTCAATATTATCAATCAAATAATTATTTTTAGTTAAGATAATTATTACTGATAATTATTTACTGATGAGTTATTTAGTTAAGATAATTATTTACTGATGAGGGCAGTACTTCAGAGAAATGAATCTTGCCGTGGTTGTCCCTTGGCTGTTTCAAGCTGGAACAAGATTACTGGGGAAAATGTGAGAGAAACAAGCTTTCTGGATCTTCTGCTGATAGCTTGAGAGGGGCTGGAGGTGAGAGTGGCATACTTTGTTATAATCTTCTTATAATCTTATATCTATAATCTTATACCTGTAAACTGATAAATGCCACTAAAATGCAGTAAACACTGAGCCATGAAGTGCTGTTTTTGCAGAACCATTCCTTGGGGTTGAATCACCCATTAAAATCTGATGCAGTGTCAGAGCAAAGGGGTGTCT
>VWYI01022963.1:773-34646 GCA_013399455.1 Anthoscopus minutus
TCCATACTAAACTGAGGAATTTGTTGACCTTTTAGCTTCAGCTGTTACCTTGTCATAGACTTCGCCAATGCCTTCCCACGGTACATGCTTCTAGTAAATAATACTGAAAACATGATCCTTGAGGGCAAGATTACGAAGTTTAGAATTACTTGAATTCTATTACTTCTGCTAGAGAGCATTCTAAAACTATAGGATTACTCCTGAGGAACAAGAGAAGTTTCACAATCACACCATCAATTATTCAGCTGGTGTGTATCCTTCCTTGTTATGTTATTTGTACTAAGATTTACTTTGCACAGCCTGCCAGAAGTAGTTTTTACTCGGTTTATATAAATTAAACTTTTAAAATCGTGATTTTTTTTTAATTGTTACATGTAATATAATAAAAATACCATGCATCAAGACGAAGGGAATGCAAAACAAATTTATTCAAATAGCTGAAAACATAGTATAGGTCCCAGGATTTTACTTCATCAAAAATGAACTCACTTTGTACACTGAATTCCTATGTAAAGTTATATGCAAACACAATTTGTTATTTCTTACCTATACCACATAAAGTTCAGCAGAAGCCTTACAAGATTAGGGATTACAGGAAGACACTTCCTTACTTCCCTCACCTCATTAAACCTCTGGTGACTCTAATTTGTAAACTCTTTTTTAAAGTAAGCTGAAACTCTAGTCCTTGTTCATTGCTAAGTTTTGGTAAACCATGCATTTCGTGATCAACCACTCCCATCTGTTTCAGCTAAATATTAGTTAGTTCATTTCTCTCCATCCAGGATATTGAGATAGTCCAGTTAAATCAGTTCAATGAGCCAAAGTCACTGAAATGTTTTTATAACTACAAGCAACAGAGCATCACACGTCTTTAGAGTATGTACAACAGATTAACTATTTTGTTGTCATATTCTGAATTAAGCCATTTCAAATAATCATTTGTAGTACCAGTAGCAGTTTGATACAAATCTATGTATGAGGCCTAGATGATGTTTCTAGGTGATTTCTAATAAAAAACCAAACTATACCTTTCAAATAATAATCTAGACATTTTAATGGCCTAAAAGGATTTTAAGCATAAAAAAGAAATCCCATTCTTCAACCGCATCATTTTTAAAAAGTAAAGAAACATAACCTAGAATTCTGAGTCATGATCCCTATCTAACATTCTCCTTTAGTGTTCATTTTATGGGACTTTTTGAAGTATATATGTATTTTCCACTAAAATATGGAATTCTAGTAGAATCAAAAATATGGAATAGTGTAGAATCAAGCATATCATATACTAATTCCATGTAGTAATTTCCACAATACTGTCACAATTTATATAAGGAATACCATTTCAATCTGTTGTCCAGTTAGAGCCAGAGGCTTATGAAACTGGTGAATCATCAGGATTAGCTTGCTGTTCCCAGTCAGTTTCTGGAACAAATTTCAGATGAAGACTTAGAGGTTTATAAAGAATGAATGGTCTTTTCTGCAGATTTTTACACCATCTTTTGTGCTTCAGAAATTAAATCCTTAAGAATGAAAAGATCTCCTGGCTATTTTCTTTGAAGTATGAGGAAATCTATAGCCCAATTAAACATGGAAAGATCAAGAAGGGAAATGAAAGGACTGCTCCAGATTAAAAATCTGAAATTAAATAAGCATACAATGCTGGATAGGAAATGGGAGGTGGCAAAAGAAAGAGAGTTCATGAATAAAGTAGCAGATGGAACACAGGATTAAGTATTCTCTACTTTAGAGTTGCCACAGCTGCTAACAGGAGAAGCAATGAGGGGAAGAAGCACTATTCTCACCCAGCACCTACAACCTGATTAACCACTTGCCCATCATTACACAATTCACTATGTACTTCTAAAGCCAACAGACACAGAAGAGCAAGAGTAAGTCCACTTTTCACTGCCTGTCCTTGTCTACTCCCCATGATTACAAATACCCAGCCAAGTCGAACATTAAAAAACTGGCATGCCTCGTACTTTGCAGTGAGTACAGCATTTCAGCTATCAGTGGTTGCCAGACAGAAGCCTATTCACAGCAGAGATGTCAGCAGCCAGAGCATCTTTGGCTGAAAACAACAGGAGACAGATACATGCTCTCTTTCATATAAAAAGTGGCGATTCTCTGTAGCACACAGTAACAGCACAGAGCAACAAGTTTCACATCGTCATTGCCACTGCTGCATCTGTTGTAGAAACATATTTAAACTCTGCATACTTTCAGAATTTTTATTTTAGGCATTCTCAGAACCTCTTGTCATCTACAAGCGTATTGGAGAACAACCTGGGAAAGCAGCTGGAATTGTAAAATTTTGATTTACTAAAATTCTCCTTTCTATGTTGTCAAGATTCCAAATTAAAGGAGAACTATTTATTTAATTTCAAACTTGTTTTTTCCTTTCTTCAAAGTTCCTACAGTTCATACATGTGAAAAAACATGGACACAACAAAACCCAGCATACAGATAGCATACATTACCCAAGCCTGCTTTGCTGGTGGTTGTTCCTTCTTTCTTTTGGGCTTTTTGTTTAGATGTGGATAATACACTCTAATACAGCTTGGAAAAGAAAGTTTTCCAAAGATGCTATTTCAACACAATACCCACCTATAATCTCTTTTTGCCTTCAATCTCCTTCAAGGTGAATAAAGATGAGAATCATACTGACTTATGTGCATCCCTGGACCATGTTAACAGTTTCAGAGTCTGTCTCACCTGCTTCCATGAGCATTCTTCAGTGTCACGTCTTTGTTTTCCATTCTTCCACATTTTCCTGTCTTTCTCTTTACTACAAAGGCATGTCAGATACCTGATATTCCCCTTCTTAATACTAACATTGGAAAGTGCTAACCAAAGCACAAATCCAGAATACAAGGCGCCAAACATCCCTTGATTAGCTTTCACCATCCTGAAGTTTTTGGTCTCAGATGACTACTTCCCTAGTCAATACTACTGCCTTTACATAACAGTACTGCAGCACATCAGGTGCTAAAAAGATTTATCTGCATTTGAAATTAGTGACACTGACATCAGTAAATTATTCCCCTGACCACTTTCTTTCTAACAGTTGCAATATTTATTTTTTTTAAAATCTTATTACCTATTACCATATGTATTACTGGGAATGGTGAATTTAATGCAAACTGAACATCTTCATAAGACAATTCTTGCTCAATTCAATTTCCCTCTCTTGGAAAAGGCAGGCACCCTTCACATAGACATCTTATCTTATGGAAGAAAGTACGCTTAACTTGCCTGCCACTATATTTATATTTACTAGTCAGGAAGGCACATCTATCATCACAGCCAGGAACCAATACATTAAGCAGTAAAGGTGAGGCCAAGTCAGAGGCACAAGGAGAAATCCAAATCATCTCACCCTGTTAACAGAGGTCACCCAGAATTAAAAAGCCTAAGAAGTCCGGAGTAACCCTTGTAAGTTTTCTGGCAATTTCTTCTCATTTTCTCAGAAGAATTTGAGTGGATCTAAATTGTATTCTTAATTTTTACATTCTAGAACAAAGAATCGTCACTAAAAAACCGCATGTTATCTCTTATGCCAGGTAATTCTAGAGATTTTCTGACATAACCACTTGCTCTAATTTTGAGCAGGAAACAAAGGGCAAAACTCTCAAGCAGAGTAGAATCCAGTACTTCTAGCATCAAGCCAATAAAACAGAAATCTCCAAAAATTTGCCGTTACCTTATCATTTTTACATTAAACAGAGAACTAGGAAATAATTTTGACTAGCTGTAAGATCTGGATTACTTTTATCTACAGTACCTCCAGTGCAATTACTTGGAACCATTAAAGCTACTTTAAATTTAGAAGAGAGATCAGAGTCTGATGTAAATAAACTTTGACTGAAATCTGTGTAAGAAATACACAGCAGAGATCTGAATTTGCTTAACATTAAAGCACACTGACTTCATCGGCACAACTTTGAATTTATCTCACATAATTGAACAAGAATCTACCCATGTATAGATTTAACTACATATTGTGAAAAGCAAGACATTATTTTTGAACATTCCTACTCACAGTATAAGTGGAAGGAAAATATATCGTTTTCATCTCCACACTGGAAATCATTTTCAACCCATGTAGTTCTAATGAACACAATAAAAATCTTTCACACACAGAAATTAATTTACCAGGTATTCCAGAACCATGGCTAGCTTTTTACCTCGGTATTTTGCACCAAGCAACTGTAACTTCACACACTGTAAGCACTTATACCCTCTCTGAAACTGGTTTTTGCACTAAAAAGCAAGGGGATTAAAAAACCCCAACAAACCAAAAACCAACAACCAAACTAAATCAAAACCAAGCGACTCCCCCCAGTAAGATGCCAGTACTCCCAGCTCATACTTGTAGAAGTAACATGCCACAGGATCAGGCTCTTATGACCAATGGAACCAGAAATCCAGCTGACAAAGGTCCACAGGCTTCACTGCAAATCAGTCATTTATTATACTTTGGTAGAGATCTTATCTTTCACAATAATTTCCATTTCCATCTCAACTTTGGTGGTTTCTCGCATGCCTTCAACACTCTTACTTAACAAACGTTAACATATGTTAACTTAAATGTTAAGATATGTTGGCAGCTGAGGACAAAACTATCACAGTTTCAAATGAATTTCCATGGCTTGAATGAACAGGACATATCAGAAAAAGAAATCATGGGTTTCAGCAGTACAGTGGTTATTTTTTTCATACTTCAAACACAAAATAGAAGCAGTGCTTTATACGTAATTTTATTGCAAGAAAAAAACCCAAAACTTTGGTTAATACACATGTATGAGACAAAAAGAATTTTTAATGTGTTACCTAATTATTACAAGAACTGAATCAGTGAGATTTTCTTGAGTTCAAAAAAAGTATATTATTAAATATAAGAATTTAAGGCATATATAAAATAAGGTTATTTTCTCCAGTAAAACATTTTATTTTTTTCATTAGATTGCAAAAAATGATGTTGATTTAACTAAAGAATCTGTGTGTTCCAAAGTCCCCCAAAGTCTTTTTTTCTGTAGAAGTGGAAATACATTTGTGCAATTTGTAAAGATGATTAGCATGTAGCGCTCACTCTAATCTATACTGTGAATTAATCTCTTAAATCTGGGCATTCTGATTTTAGATAAAACACATAATAAAGTATTTCTTTCTCAGAGAAGAGAATTACTTAAGCAAAATTTGTTTGGATCCAAAGCCTTCTTATACTACCTTTATTATGTATTCTGCTTTGCCTGGCTTCCTAAACCTTTTAACCCATGTCACAATTTAATAATCACTATTTAATAATTATAATTATTCTCTTATTAACTGGGTATTTCTTTTTGTTCTTCTAAGGAACCCTGCAGTCCAAGACAAGGAAACCTCTTTGTTGATTAGTTATTTAAGACCAGCAACAATAACTATGCTGGAAAGAAAGGTGCTTTGAGAGGATTACACAAAGCTAGTTCTCAACAGCATCAAGCCAAAAGCAGCAAATTACAAACCCAAGTACTCCATTGCATGTAACCAAATTGGCTGGTTGAAATGCTAATTGCCTTTCAGCAAAGCTAAAGGCAGACAGGGGACCCTGAGCTTCAGAGAATGACAAGCATTTTTTACTCCACTTCTGCACCATTGTCTTGCTGAGAATTATTCAAAATCTATTCATAAAGGTAGCTCTTTTCCAAACCTTGAAAAATGTGGGAAATTTCTAAAGCTCTTACCAATACCTAAGATGTGATGGCCTGCCAAACCCATAACAGATGGCTGAATTAAGGCCATGTTAAATCCTTAATGAAGCAAAGCTTAAAACAATTCAGAGCAGTAACATATTGGACCAGTCCAGGATAAGTGACTAAGAAGTTTCTTTTGCCATCAGAAAATAAGAGTCATAACTGTATTCTAATTTATGAGTTTGTACAAGATACAAAACTAGATAAACAAAAACATCATGGTATAGAAAACTATATATTGCTGTTACATTCTAGAGAAAATTCTGTCCTGATATAAAAATCTATAAACACAAAAGCTGTGATAAACATGCGAAGCATCTTCTCTGTTATTTAATTTTACCAGATGAATTTAGTCTGTCAAATATGCCTGTTTCAATAAGTACCAGCGCACTTATCTTAACTGCAACCTCGGTTTGGATTTATAAATTATTTTAGTACAAGAAACAACAATAGTTTTATAGGAAATACTCATAAGCCTCTCTATGAAACATTTTTTTCATATTTCAGGCATGTACTTCAGAACTTACAGTTTGAAAACTGTTTCTGCAAACTTCCTCAAGTTCTCATACACAGAGTAAGCTAAATCTTGGAAGTGTTTATCTACACTAGTAAGTATTTCCCAGTGAGATTATTCACTGAAAAAGTGACTGAAACAAGTGAGACTTTGCAGAAGTTTGTGAAATCATTTGTGATTGAAATGAATAGAATATGTTACAGTGGGTCCACCCGAAGTAAGACAAATGGCAGGTAATTTTGTTTTTCCCCATCAACAGGTTGTTTTTTTTCCCTTAAGAAACAGCCATTTAGCTCCTATTAGTCAGACATATTTCTTTCATTTGTGTAACTATGACAATGCCTACAACTGACAGCTATGGCCTTAGAAAATCCAGTAAGATGACAGAGATAATATATGGCACTTGACTCCTGCTACATACTGAGAGAAGCATTTACACACTATATATGCTTATTGCTAGAGAGGACAAGAACTGCTATATTCACGTGTATATAAAATATTGGCTACACCTTAATTGGCAAGCCTTGTAGAGCTGAAATGCAAGCACTATTTCTACAAATGAGTACAACTGATCAAGAGGATTACACATGCAAAAATAATTATAAATATGATCATATTTTTAGAAGGTTGATGCCTAATAGTCCATGAGCAAATAATTTCAGCATATTCTTTTTATTTACTCTTGCTTTCCTATGTTTTTATTTTTCTTAATTTTTAACTGATAGATTTAATTTCTTAGATTTGAATCTAAGAAATTCTAATTGCTTAGAATTGATCTGATACCTGGAAGATCTTGGGATTATTCAGAAATAAAATCTAGCTAAATTGCATCAGCTATCCTATCTCAAATAATAGCAAGGGTCATATATAAATTTTACTGTCACAATGCTTTCAAAAACACCTTGGACTAAAACATTTCAGATGTAGCTGAGACAAATTTTAAATCTCTCTTTCTTCCAAGTGTGATGCAAGAATATATTTTTCCAATTTTCCAATGAAACATTCTAAAATTAAAGTTCAGCTAAGCTTATAGAACACTTTTAAAACCATGTTCATTAAAAATCCCCTCATTGTTACCATGTCACAATCCTGAACAACTATGGTAACTGTTTAACAGTATCAAAGGTAATTTCTAGGTCATCAATATTTTTCTGTCAAATTGCTATAAATCATTGCTGCCCAATTAATAAGATTCTCGCAGAATTCTGTAGTGGTATTCTTCTTTAGTGTTACTCAACTAAAGAAATACACTTTCATAGCTTTTCCAGTATTTTAGTTTCAGGCATCATATTTACATGCTAATTAAAATATTCATGTAAGCATTTATAGATTTAAGCACTCTATTTTTTTAATGGAATTCCACAGCAAATAAAAATCCCTTGAAGATAATAAGCTTAAATAACAAAATTCCATGGGTAGTTGAGATTTTAATACAGGCTATGATCTAGACCCAATTCTGAAAATTTCTTTCAAATAAAGCTCATAACAATTTCTCTGCGAAGAATTGCACAGTAGATTTAAATGCATGAGGATTGATCTCATTCACTAGTACCAACAATTTGAAACTCATCCAGCATTGTTTTTCAGCCTTAAAAATGCTGACAGCACAAATAACCTGCCCAGCACTAGTTTTCACAAAAAAGATACCATTTTTTCCCATCATTTGTCATGTGTCCAGGACACAGACCATACTTACAATCTAATAAGCCATTAATACTATTAATTAATTTATTCATATGTAAATTTAGTAAACATCATTGATTTCTTCAACTTAAACTATTAAAACACAAAACTGTTTAGAAAACTGCTAAAGCACAAAACTGTGCTTTAGAAATCACTTAAAAACATAACTACCAGTAACAACCACAAATTAGAAATTGCATACCCTTGAAATTTGGTAGCTCTTATCAAATATTTGTCCATTCCAATTTTAAGCCACAAATTATTTTATTTCCTCGGGAAGCTGGTTCTTTTCATTCTTTCCACACAGAAGCCCTGAAATCTGTTTAGTAGGAGAAGCCTGTTCTAGGCTTAAGGGACAGCTAAACTAAATATATCACATTCTACCTTCAGTTATTAAATTGCCCTCGTACTGCCCTAAGAGTCCCAAAACACTTAGTACGTAACTGAAAGACCTATTCTAGAAAATGTGCAATAAAGTACTATTAAGAAAAAAATGAAAACTCTTCCAGCTTCTGTGAATGAGTAAGAATTTTCTTCTGGCTTCTATGAATGAATAAGATTTTTTTAAATCACTTGTTATTTCACATCTGCACTATAAAGCAATTACAGACTCATTAAAAAACAATGACTGATTTTTGGTAAGGAGTTTTATATACATTTGATTTTAACTTTATCTGGGCTAGCATGAGTGAATTATGCAATGTCTTATATGGAATCAACGCAACAAAAGAAAGAAGCAAAACCAGTACTTCTGTTTATATTCACTTACATATCATATTGTAATTATTAATGTTTAAAACTTATTCCTTATTAGACAATGATTTGAAAAACTCATTCTTACTTTCAACTCACACTTTTAAAATACACAGTGCACAGGCAGCTCCTCCCCTTCTATCTTCACCTAATTTAAACTGGCAGTGTTTTGTTCTTTTTTAAGAATCAAAAATTGTTGGCTTCAGACCGAGCTGCATCCTGATAGCATCCCCTGAGAACAGGATTTTCCATTGGAAAGACTACTGTCTCCACCTGCCCGGCTTTGCAGAGCAGAAAGAGAAGCTGCTGGAACAACAGAAACCTTAGCAGACTGTCACCCTCCAGCAGCCCCCTCATGGACGAGCAACAGGCTCAGTGCCTGCCGCTACTAAAACCCGTCCCTGCCGCAACAGGTGCTGCCTGCAGAGCACTGGGCTGGACAGGGAACATCCCTACACTTGATACAGTTGCTTCCAAAGCAACTACTTGTCTCAGAGAGAGGGACAACAAACGTACCTGGACCCTGGGACAGGAACATCCGCGTTTCTGGACTCTGCCAGCCGCCTGCACGCCCTCCGTCACTCACGCATTATGCATTCCCGTCTCCTACTCCTCCCTCTGTTCTGCGCAGTGCCCAGCACTCTCCTCCCTCTCCTGGCTGCTGCTGCCTTCCCACTGCTGTGGAGATAAAAGGGGGTGGGATGGAAGAGGAAAAAATATTTTCAAAGCCCAGCAATTGCTGCTGCACTGCTGTAGTTGAGATAGAGCCAGCCCCTCCCGCCAGCACCTTGGCAGGTCCTCCACTCAGCTTGGACTGCACTGTTGTATTACTCTGCACAGCAAAACTGACAGGTTTTAGTATCGGATTATGGCAGATCTTGGATTCAAGTCCTCAGTGGCCGCCGAACATGCAGCTCATCTTAATTCACAGCTATTCAGTGCTCTGGATGGAGAAACAATTCTCTGTTAGAGAAAAAATTTACAATCCTAGATGAAACATTCCAGACTCAGACATATCTCTAGTTAATATCAAATTCATGTTTAATGGTCACCACCATCCCAAGCAAATCTTGAGCCACAAGAAAGACAAAAAGGCAACACTCAAATCTTGTCAATGTTGGCGCCCAAACTCACAAATTCTCCCACTGAATAGCAAATAAGTATCAAAATTTCTTCTTATCCAATACAGGATGGCAGGAATAAATAGAGCACAGAAATACTTGGGCAAAACCAAGACAGAATCTAGAACACCCCATGCCTTCTGATGTCATTAGCCTGGTCACTACATCAATCTGTACTGAGTTAGGATGATTTGGGAATAAAGTAAACAAAAATGGAAAGGCAAAGAAGATGCTAGAGAATGATGAAAGGTTAGAAAAATTACTTAGTAGAAGGCATTTTACTACGAAGCATTTTGCTTATAAAAAATGATGTTTTAAAGTAGCACTCCACCTAACAAGCTATCCAGACTAGTGTAGACTCAGCAGGACAGGCCCCTAAGAGCTGGTTACTTCCCTCCTCAGAGAAAGAGGGAGTCCAAATAGTAACTTCTGCCTACTACCTAGCTTTGTTAGGCAGGAAGAATCTCTCTATTTACTCTGTATATAGCTACAGAGAAAATCAATGTTGATAAACTAAAATTTGCAATATTATTGATAAAGGCATCTAATATCTAATATGCATATGGAGAATATATACATACAATCTAATACATATAATCTAATATGCATATGGAGAAGTAGACATTAATAATCAGGACAAACTCCAGTTCTTAAGAGTGGAGGAAATATTGGGATGATTCACCAAACTTTATAAAAATTCTCTTTTAAAAAATAATTAAGTGTATGTTTTGCTTCTAAACAACTATACTGTGCATGTAAAAGGAATTCAGGTTGTTCTGAATGAAAACCTGTTTTATATGTTTAATCACTTTTTGGACTAATTCACCTTGGTCTATATCTGATCATATTTTTTGATCAATACTTTATTATGCATAATACTCATGTACCAGTACAAGTTTATCTGGCAAAAAAAAATAAAGGAGCATGAAGCATCCCTTCAAAAGCCAACACTATTGGTGCTGAATTTTGCACCAGGCAGAATTTAATGAGCATAAGAGAGAAGTAGCATGCTATATTGTTAATCAATACCATATTGTTATTATATTTCAGCTTCAAAATCTAGATACCATATTATTTTTCCTCTTTTGATCAATTGGCTGAAAGAATACTAGAGGTATAAGATTGTTCCAATCTTTTATTCTACAACGTTGTTTCAGCTTATACTTTACGTTTTTCTCTTTTCATCCAGTTTCTGCAGAAAGCTCATCTCCCACCAGCTGACAGAAGAGCTGCCTTAGTAGTCTTTTAATCTCAATTACAGAAGGCCTGAGCACATTAAATGTTGCTAATTACTGAGCTAGAAAACTAAGGAAGAGTGAGAACTCAGATTAGGGCTCAGTAATTCACATGGTTATTCTCATGGGCTCTTTCCACTGCATTCAGATCCAAAATGACTGTACCTTTTGCTGTGCTCTCTGACTCAACACATGGTATTCCACGTTTTCTCTCAAACCCTCAGAATTTCATGATTATTTTTTTTCATTTTTATCATACCAATCCAAGGATCTGTGCTTTCTTTTGTTACACCTGAGGATGAGAGAGACAGCTGCCATAGGATTTTGTCAGTGATGGTTCTCAAGCAGCTGGAAGGCTGATGGTGATTGACATCAGACACTCCACACACATTTTTAACAACTCAGCATGCAGCCCACACTGCACTCCCAACCCTTACAAATGTCAGAGACAAACAATCAGGACTGGTATTGGACCTACAACAGATCTGGCATTGCACAGCACTAGGCCTCCAGGTCAGCCCTAGCTTCTCTTTTCAATAAAAACAGAAAATAAGGTGTATTAAGTACACCCCTCACTTTGTTTGTTTGGATATCCTTTGTTTTGAGATCATTAAAACTCTGTTAGCAAAAAATGGCTCTGCTGCAAGTAAACCAATACTGAAAGCACCAGAAACAATGGACTGCAGTTTGTTTGTTTGCTTTGAAACCTTGCCTTTTCCCTTCATTGGCATCATCTGAAAGAAAAGATCGCAGAAAAGGGAGTTAGAAGAAACAAATCCCTAAGAAAGAATATACGACTTAAAGACGAAAAAACATCTAATAATGGCTTTTCAGGCATGTATATTTTCTCTTCTTTACATTTTTGTTTTTATTACAGAAGGTTTTTGTGTCATATCGGTGCATTTTATTTTTAGTAAAAGGTATGCAAATATCTGCAAATATCAGAAACCAAAAATAAATGCTGTAAGAACATTTTTATTCATAAATGCCACTAAAATTCACCTTTGTTTTCACCTGAAACATCCAAGCTTCAGAATTCTGGGCTAAACACCTATTTGGACACAAGTATTAATCAAAGAGATTAAAACAATGTTTAAATTTTGGTCCTGCACATGTATATATGTGTATCTATCACCTTTTCTGGTGCTTTAGCTGATTCATGCTCAACTACTCAGAATAAGGAAGGATGTGCATATCTCTTTCATAGATCAATGCTTAATTATGATATAATAGACAAGTTATATTTACCTCGTATTTATAAATCAATCTCTCCAATATAATGCAATTTAAAAGTATGTAACATCCATCAGAAATAGGCAGATACTGAAGCTGATTTTGCTCCTTCCTTCACAGACCAATCATAATATACAGAATATTTTCCTGCGAGAAATCCACTTGGTCTTGGTAGTCAGATGTTGGTTGGTTTTTTTTTTAAGTGGATTTTCTTTGAACAATGGTCCTTGGTGCTGAGCACTTTTGCAACACAGACCATGCTAGAGGTGGCCACAAGCACTATCCTTCCCTATGCATGTGCAGCTGTAGCTCAATTTTTGATTCTGTACAGATATTTGTTTGTTTTGGTGACATCTAGGTTGCATTCTCCTTTATTATTATTTAGTGTGGTCCCACTGGGGACCACATTCAACTGGCAGGATTGAAAGGAATGGCAGCCAGAACTATAGAACACACCTCTGTAGCATAGTCTTCAGGAAACTGTGCTGTCAGGCTTCAAAAGAGGGCAGAACTGACCAAGACTTATACCAA
The DNA here is from genome assembly GCA_013399455.1 of Anthoscopus minutus. Classification (NCBI taxonomy): domain Eukaryota; kingdom Metazoa; phylum Chordata; class Aves; order Passeriformes; family Paridae; genus Anthoscopus; species Anthoscopus minutus. Next base: position 13,576 of record VWYI01022963.1, read on the forward strand.
AGAGCTGTATTCATCTCACAGCCCAACTAGTCTGTACTAGCAGGCTTCTGACCTGCTATTCTATAGCAGCTTAGGATCACAGTTGGGTTGTCTTTTCTTCAAAATGTGAAATTACCACGTTTTGCTTGTTCTACCCACACTGTCTGGAGACTCCTATCCAGCTACCCCATGCCAGAGAAATGCACAACCACTGCCAAGTGTCATTTGATGGCAGCCACTTGCACTGCTCCTTTTTCCTAAACTTTACCACATCCTTTTGTCAGGGTGGGAGTGCTTTAATATCATAATCTCGATTTTACTGCACAGGTTCCTGATGAATAAACAAACACATGCAGGAAGGATTAAAAAAAAATAGATAAATGCAAACAATGCTAATAAACTGAGAAGACTGAATGACAGAATTTGAGTATCATTCTTCTGACTAAGCAGTTTATGTGCAGACATATGTAGATAAAATCAGATTTTGATTTTCTATTTTTAAGAAATATCCAGGATTTAAGAAACTGGAAAATGAGAATTTCCAAGCACATTGTGCTCTTTTTCCATGGATAAACATTAATTTGTTTATGCTTCCTATGATCAATTTCGTAAAGGCTAACCTTTTTATGGTACAACTCCTCACTTGTATTAAAATAAAACATGCTGATGTTTACACCTTAAAAGAGCTTCCAAAACAAAAATTTGAATTATTCCTATTATTAGGAAAAAGCAATGGTTCATAGCATCTGCCCATTAAAGGCTGCTATATTTTAACGCACCTTACAGCAAGAGCACTATTCATTAATCTTAACTTTTTGATTAATGAACTCTAATTTGACAAGACTTCCACAAGAGTGGCATGACTGTTTAAAAGTGTTAATTTAAATACATTAAACTGTACTAAAAATTAACAATTAATGACGCAATGTGCTCAAAAAATGCTTTGTTTCAACTTAGTGCATCTTAGATTTGGGTAATCAAGTTCCATCATGCTATTTTGAGACAATCTAGGTCATTCTGTGTCATGCTAATGATGCAAGAAGAATGTCATCTGTGAAAGGTTGGTTTGGTCTTATGATATTACATAACTCATTTCAAACCATAATGTATGCTTACTGGCTTGCGTGCCACATGGAGAAACAGCAAGATGTGAATTTGTCAAGAACTGCTTGCTGCTCCTCTCACGCAGCTACTGTTGCAAAACGAAGTTGCAGTCTGGTTTCTTGAAGCATATTCAGCTCATCCTTTGCAGATACCACTGACAATGCACATTCTATCTAGCAAATAAGTAGTTTTCTCACAAAATATCCATCAAAACACACAACTTCTGAGCATGTCAAACACCAGACTGTAAATTCAAATAGAATGGTTACCAAAAGCATCTTTTTGAAGGTAAGATATAATAAAAAATTAAAACCACTCCATAATCTCTTGCATCTAATTTGCTCTTAATTTCAAAGTCCTCAAAAACTATTGAAAGATAAAAACAAGAGGATTCCAGATGATGCATACAATTTGCTTTCCCAACTTTCAATTACACATCCTGTTTGCTTCCTTTCAAATGAGGAAAAGAACAACTTGGAAACACAAAATCCCCCCTGGTTTTCAACTTAAGAATTTACTCTTCTCCTTGTAAGTGAAACATTGAAATGTTTTCTCACTAATTGATTACCTTCCCCCCCTCAAGATCACATACAAATTACTTGGGTATCTGTGAAATTAAGTACCTAAAATAAGTACAAATTTTCATTGGAAAGCTTTAAGACTAGGATTTTTGTCTCATAAGCAACTATTTTCTATGTTTATGAATTTATTTTCCTTACTGTGTGGAATCCCGGTACTCATCCTTGCCTCTACAAAGAGGTGCTGAAACAATTTAGCATTCCGATGCTGAGATGGTGCCTCTGAGGACTGTCAAGCACACAGAGGGGAAAACAACTAAACAGTGCTAATACAGCAGATAGCATACTTATTTTGGAGTTGGTCTCCAAGGGGAAAAATGTAACTATTGTCAATACATCTGCTCTTAGTTTCATGCACATTTTGTGCTTTGTAGACATTCAGGATTTTGTTCTATTCATATAATGCTTGATCTGCAACATCTTTAATGTTAATTCTAATTAATTAACTGTATGTCATTGTTTTGTATTGCTTTTCTAAAATGTTATGCATTTATAGTAATTTATTCTCTGTGACACCTGGAATGTGAGTACCTCAAATGCAAGCAGATCAAAAATAAAGACTTTTAATTATGTTTATACTACAAAGCATCCTAAAGCAACTGCATACAAAAGTTGTACACATTCTGTTATTTGTTATCTAGGTATCATAGAGGCCCACATTGATGCAGGCACACCATTTAATATATAAATATTCCTACAAAAACATAACTCATGTAACAGTACAATGAAATGTGCTTTCATATGGTCTTTTAATTTATGGCATTCCAAATCAAAAGAGAGGTTGTTCACACAAGAAATAACATGGGAAAGTGATATGTGAAGGAGAAACTACTGAAATGCATGTTTAGGTCACAAAGTATAAATAATAAACTGCATCTTGTTTAAAATCTGTATAGGATCAGCTAACTTGATCTTTTAAAGTTGTTTCCAGTTTATGTTCCCCATGTGTAGTGCTTCCCTGTGGCTTGTTATTTTACTTCAGTGGCAGAGGGAGGAAACCAGCAAAGCTCAGTAACCATACTGCATAGCTCCACGTAACCATGGAAGCATTTGTCCACTTGTCAGAGCCTCTCCACAACGATGCAGCCATTCATTTCATTGAATCAATATTGAAGCTTTTAAGATTTATTACTTGAGGGAGGAGAAAAACTAATAAAACAAACTCCTTGTTGCTTCCCATTAAATACAACTTGTCACAGTAGGCATATTAACACCTTGTAAACACTTTACTGATGCTATGTGGGCTCTGTTATTGTCTCTCCTGATGAAGATTACTAGTAATGCATTTGGATTCACATGCCTCATTGTCTCTGAAAGAACTTAAAGATTTCTGACATGTTCTGCTGTCCTGTATAGAAGCTGACTCAAATAGAAAGACAAAAGTTGGAAGAAAAAAAACAGTGGAAGGATTCTATTTTAAAATTCATGAAAATGCTCCCTTCAAAGTGTCTGTTTCTGCTAGATCATTCCCATATTTATGTCATAAACTGAATATTTGTAATCATATGTTAAGTGCTTTAAAAATTTGAATGAGATGATTTATTTTCAAGTACTCCATATTTGTTAAAATACATCATGCTTATCTAAAGACAGAGGCTAAACTGCAATAAACATGTTTTCTATGAAAAACAACCATTTCTTAAGTTGCATAGTGGTATTTGGGATTAAAAATAGCTATATATATTTTTGTTGTAATCAATTTTGAAAATTTGAAATCAAGAATAGTAGGATGTTTACAACTACAATATTATTACTTATTACTAATATCAGGAGTATTAATCCAACAGTTTCATTTACACTCACATGTCCTCATAGGTGAAATTTAAGGCACATTAAACACAGAGTTCAAATACTTGTCAATATAACAGGCTGTGGATGTCACATCTGTTTCCGTGTCAAAGATTTTTATGACTCTGAATCAGACCCCTTGCTATGAGATAGCCTCTCTGGCCCTGCTCCCACTCCATTCTACTATTCCCTCTCTCTCTGAGAAAAAGCTGCTCAGCACATACCACTATTCCAGCCAGAATCGGCTTAAAACAAAGGATGAAAGTAATGCTAGGATGTTTCAGAGAATTCTGTTCCTTTCCTATAGGCCTCTGTTCATATGGTAAGAACAGTAGAGGCATGGAAGAGGCAGCTGCAAAGCTGACAGGATTGCAGGGGTACCGAGGCCAGTATAAGGGCACTTTCCCACTCAGTGGAATGACATCAAAGGACAGTTTGCCAGAGAAAGCTCCTCTCAGCTGTAGCTGTAGGTAACAATGTACCAATACAGAGTACAGCCGCAATAGAAACTTGTAGGCAAAGAAAGCCTGTGTCAATTAAGATAAAACATTTGTCTATATGGTATGTAATATAAGCCGGTTTAAAGGGTTATAATATCAGCAAGCTCAGAAACATACAGGTTTACAGGCCTTACAGAATGCACAGCTACAAAGCAACAAAGAGCCTATGGAGCTACTTTAGGATTTTATCTCCATATGTGACCGAAATTTACTGCTTCTACTCCCCATCCAAAAGTGAGTATTCCCCTCCTTCGGGCTGCATGTATCCCACAGGCACCCCTGACAGAGGGGGATCCACATAGAATCTGCCTGCAGCCTCAGGTTTGCCCCACTGGCCCAGGATCCAGCAGCATTTTATACCCTTTTGTCTGCCAATGTGCACCAAAGCCAATTGCAATTATCAGAGCGCTTCCATTCCTCCTGTAATTCTCACCTGATGTGGCTCTCAGGACAAATCACAATGAGGATCAGAAACAACTGCAAGAGGGGAAGATGTGAGGACCCAAGTATCTTTTGTAATAAAATTTCATTAGGAAGACATGAAAATATTTGCATTATGTATTTCAGCAAGGGTTAAAAATAGATCACCTTAACACTCTCTCCCTGTAAATACAAAACTCACAACTGAATGTTTGTGATATCAATATTACAGTAATACAGCTCACCTGGTAAGCTACTTCCACTAAAAGAAGTCATATTAATACTGCTGAATACCTTTAAAGCTAAAATAAAGGTCTTCTGAATCATTTTCATCTGAAGAAACTCAAGGAGAGAAGCAGCTCACTATAAGTGTCCAATGTGATTCTGGGACTGGGAAAGACAAAACAAACATGTCATCTTCAGATACATCAACAGCAGATCAGTGACAAGTAGTTGAGGCAGTGGAATTACTTTTCTACATGGCACTAAATGGGCAGATATTTGAAACTGCATAAATACTGGTGTCTGCATTTTAAAAACAACGCTGAAACCCACAGAGGATCTAAGTAAATCAAATTACCCAGAACCGAGACTTAGAGAAAGCAGAAAGCAGAAGTCAACAAATTCTGAATGCTTAATTAATTAAAAGCAAATTAGATAAAGACTTGAGGATAAAACAAATATTCCCTCAGAACAAAAACAAGATAAATACTGAAAGGTTTCATTATTTTACTCAGGAAAATACATGAAATAGTAAAAGCAATTAATTAAATTTATTACAGATTCATGCAGAAAAATTGGAAAGAATCTATGACAGCCTTTAAACCAAACAAACAAAAGCCAAAAACCAACCAATCCACAAACCCCCAAGAAGAAACCCCAAAGAACTGAAAAAAACTCCAAAACCCATCCCCAAAATAATTTCAATGAATATATTACCTAAACAGTTATTCATCAATAGAGAGGATTTCCAATCCAGTTACAAATTCCATCTGTGAACAATCTGAAAGAAATTTTCAAGAAACTATACTACATTTTTCCATACTTTTTACCATAACAGAATGGGCTCCCTGATAATTTTCTTATTCAGAGGGTACTTAAGCAGTAGGTCAGAAGTAAATATGCAGTTATTTACAGTTTTTTTTAAATAAAATATCAAACAACAAATGCACACTACTGGTTGCATTGTGGAAGGCACACAGCATATTTCTATTGAGGGTACATATTAAATTAATACAGTTAATTAAAAAAAAATTACTGCTTCCAGTCAAGTAACCAAAGGGGAACATCAAATACGTAAAATATTACATAGGGAAAATACAATCTCAATCCAATGATATTTTTTCATTTACTGTCATTTAAACCATAACAATAATAAAATAAACAATTAAATTCTGTGGTGATTTTTAACCTATTTTTATTGTTGAACCCTTGTTAACTAAAAAGGATTTATGGCAGTTTTGAGGATCAATGGCCAGACTTAGTAATATTAAGGGTCTTTTCCAACCTAAACGATTCTATGATTATAGCTAAATGTATACATGCAAATACTTCTGCTGGAGAACTGACTACAGTGGAAAATCTACAGTGTCTGTAGATTTAACATAATTTTCTCCTTGCATACTTTTATAGAGATCTTAAGAAGTTCTCTTACTGCATATTACTGTCATGTCTTAAAAACTTCCTTTGGTCTTTACTGGAGCTGCAGAGCTACCTTGATATTACTATTTCCTACTATTTTACTACCATTCCCAATTACCAAGCAGGAAAGCAGAACAGACAAAGGCTGTATTTCTGTATAAGTCTCTTAATGAGTCATAATTTATCATGTCAATCAAACAATTAAAACATGCATTTAGATACTTTGACACTAGCTATCTAAAGGTAAATCTAGACTGGAGGTACCAAATCATAGAATGACTTACAAAAATAGTGGCTTTTGTCTGGGCAACTTCCAGATGGAAAGCACATGTTAGGGATTTTAATAAAAAATTACTAACAAGTTATATTAGCCCTTCTAATAATATGTCAGTCCTTTCTAATAATTTCTTAAGATCTTCCTAATATTTCTATGTGTATACTTCGTAGGACTGATCAGGCCACACAAGAAATAACATGACCAAGAGGAATGCGGTACAGATCCATGCAGATGCTGTTGGAATGCCATGGTGTGATTAACACTGACCCTGTTGCTCATTGAGAATGCACTATTAGGATATGCAAAGTAACTTACATGGGAATAGAGAAAGGCTGTATTCCTATTAGCATTCATGGGAGCTATGCAGCTTCAGTCTTGTTCATCAAGTTTGGAATATACCCTTTTGTTATTGATGGGAAAATGTCACCAGTTACAAATGGTTACACACAGGGGTGTAGCAGGGTCAAAGCAAACTCCAATACTTTCTTTCCCCTTCTAAGGCAGAGTGCTGCTTCAGCAGTTCTTTTTTTGACCTGATGGTACACCTCTGTAGATAAAAGAAATGTAAAATTCCCTGCTCCTGATCTTTGCTGTAGCATCACCACCCAAAGATTAAAGAAAACCTCCAAAAGGATATTCCATTAGTGGTGGTGATGGGACAATCATTAGACACCACTGCAGGCATCCCTTCATATGAAGTCTGACTTCAAATTCCTCTACAGATCCACCCACAGCTCTGATGAGTCTCATAAAACAGTCTTTCAAATGTATGAATAGGGTCTGAGTCATTAGTTTCCCAGCTACAGATAATTGCAGTTACTTCACTTCTATTACCAAAAGCTTCCTTTAAAAACAAAACGTAACTGCTTGGTGCTGCAAATATTCCTTGTCAGATATGGCACAACACTTCTTAACAGTTGAAATCCTAAATCACTAAGTTAATTTTTTTTTTTCCAATCTGAGATCCCACAAGAAACTTTGAGTTTATGGGAAATTAATTCAATTTAATCATCTTCAACACTGCTCTTTCTGGAAACACATTTGTGGAAGGTTCATTTGATTCTCATTTAGCATCCCCAGAAAGACACAAAATAATTATGGGACTCCTGCAAATATGTTCACACATTCGTTATATAATCTGACAATACAAGCTCATCTTTGTTGGCTAGTGGCTTCTATGTGAGGCTGTGTCTAAGCCTCCAGTGTGTGTTAATCAGCACAAGCTGTGCTCCTGACCCATGATAAAAATAGAAAGCTTATTCCTGAGCAGGCTTTGATTGGGAAGATGCTGTGAAACAAGAAATTGCCCATCTAGGAGAAATCACACTGTTTGGAGTTAATTACACCTGAAACACTCAGCAAAGAAAATGTTATGTGGGTCCAAGCACCAAGAAAATGCCCTTAGCTAGGCAACTAAATGGTTTAGAAAGTGTCCAGACTTGTAAGAAACTTCGGTTTGAGGAAATTCAAACTACACTAGGTATCCACTGCACTATTTCAACAAATGCAGAATAACAAATCCTGGATATTAGCTTTGACTATGTAGGCTCACCTTCCTGCAGGAATGAAATCACATTTAAATGCTACTATTATTCCTCAACAAAGGACTGTGCTCAGACCTGCATGAAATGGCCAGCTTGTTATGTTGTGCCGACTTCCACACTTAATATTTCTATTCTTTCAGGCAAACTTCTATGCTCTTGCAAGAAATATACTCCTCTTGTTGTTGATCTTATTTGACTAAGGACTACTTAGACACTCTTGGGAGTATCTTTAACTGATCTATCATTTATTCACAACAGAATACTATTTTAAGGTAGATACAGATAAATATAAGTACCTATGTGTGAGATATATATATAAAATAGGCTGAGATAAAAGAACACAATGTACCTTCACAGTTTGTTTTACAGTATCTGCAAATGTGGCTTCAATTAAGCTTCTGTGAGCGTGAATGTGACACTAACAGAGCAACACAATAGTTAGCTCCTATTTTTACTCTTCAGACTCAAATTAAACTAGTTTTCAAAAGTAAAGCCATAAAAAAATTCTTTTTTAATATCAAACACATTTCTAACCACTTTAGTTGTTTAGGAAAGTCTAGAAGCACTGTGTAGCAAGGCTCAAAAACAAAAGGAAAAAAAATCCTAATTTAAAATTACCCCAAGATTAGATTTAATCTATTTAAGAACCAGACATGCAAACACATTCGTCTTCAAAAATTTTTTACAACATATTTAGCCTAACCTTAGAGTATCGGTTTTTTTAAGTAATACAGTTCTTGTTCTTGCTGTAATCCAAAACTTCCCTCCAAGGTTGTGTCAGGAAAAAGACACGCTAGATCAAATTTACATGTTAGACTAGACCATCTGCCTATTGCCGCAGCACCCCAAAAGCTGCTGACAGTCCTTCAGAGCAAAATTTATTTTACTAGAGAAGTTGAAATATCTAAAGGGTTTAATTTACAGCAGCTCTGTTGTGAGCGAGATCTATTAGCACAGGCCGCACTTCCGTACCCCTGCAGGACGAGTCCTGAGGGGACAGATGTGAAGTGATATAAAGAAACTCCCTGGCTGTTTCTGAGGCTGCAGCCAGGCGATAAGAGCCAGGCAGGATTAAGAGACGCGGAGCATGGTGAGGAGCTGCGACCGCTAGGCAAAAAGGGTCTCAGAAGCACCCTCTTACTGATCCAAATACATTGCAACTTCGTATATCTGAGCAGACTCCGTTTCTCCAGTAGGATCAGCAAGAGCACACGGGCCGCTCGCGTGGAAGGCGGGGATGAAGCGCTTCCTCGCCCGGCAGCGCCGGCCTCCAACGCCGAGCGGCTCAGCCACAGCGCTCNTCCCATGCGGAACGGGGGCAAGTAAAGCCGCGGTCCGGGGCGGAGCGGGGCAGGGCACTGCTCTCACCTCCCTGCGGCGGCGGAGCCGGTGGCTGCTGCGCCGGGAGGGAGCTGGGCGGGGGCAAGGAGGAGGAGCCGGGCTGGAGCACCCCGCGGAGGGCGCCACGCCTGCGCTCCGTTCCACAGGGCCACCCGCGGAGCATGGCCGGCAGAGGTGCCGGCGGCGGCCCGCAGCCGCCTGCCGTGGCGCAGCCGCTCGCCGGCGGTCACCTGTACCCCTTCGTGAGCGCGGAGAGCGAGGGGCCCGAGGAGGAGGGCGAGGTGTCGGAACTGCGGCCGCGGGGCAGGGAGAAGGTCCGGCGGAGCGCGTCCAGGGACAGGCTGGACGATATCGTCCTGCTGACGAAGGACATCCGGGAAGGGGACACGCTGAACGCGATCGCGCTGCAGTTCTGCTGCTCGGTAAGGGCCCGGGCCGGCTGCTCGCGGAGGCAGCGTGTGGGAAGAGCCGTGATTCTCAGAAGTGGAAAATTACGTCAGAGCGTTCGTGTTACAGCACAGAGTTCCGGTTCCGTGCGCTTTCCCCCTTAAAACTAATATAAGTGTGAGAAACAAGTGCATTGTTTTGGTTGTGACACTCCCTCAGAGTACGTGTTGCGTTCAAACCTGTGCTCCGGTCATAGGTCGGCACTTACAGTGCCATCCTCGCTGCTGGGCTGGGTGACGAGCATGTTGGTTAAGGGTTTGTGTGAAGCACTAATTCCAACAAAGTTTGGGAAAAAATCCTCCGTATTTTTCTTTTGAATTCTGCTAAATTGACCTAGTGTTGTAAGCATGGGCATGCTGTACTTTTGGGATCTTTCCACCCATTCCACTCCTGTACACCCTTCTTTGTGGTCACTACTTCTAGCTCAGTTCTCACATTAGTCTGGTAAAAGTCCTGACTACTCAGTAATTTTGTCTGACAGTACTATTAAGGCTGTTGTGGCATTGGTCTTGGTTGATGTTTCCAGTTTTAACAGGAAAGCAGTTGTGTTTGTTGATGGTACTGACTGCTAAGTGCGCAGGTGCTGTGAGGTCAAGTTCAAAATCTGTATATACAAAATATGCTGTCATCTTATTCTTCACGCAGAAACAGAACTGGGGGCCTCAGTTGTGACTTCAGGTATTAAAGTCTTGACATAACTTATCTCCTAATCATGACAGACCTTAGCCTCGTTAACCAAGTCTTGGCTTCAGAACCTACTGCAATTGGGTATTCTGAGCAGGTTTACGAGGTCAGGCCTCACAAAGAAAGGAAGGATAACTAAATTGTGCTCTTTCTTGAAAATTCAAGAGAATGTGAAAGAGCGATCCAGGGACTTGAGGCAGAAAGTGTAAGTTGCATTGTGGTGGAATCATAAATTGCTGCATTTGGTAGTCTTTTATTCTTATCAAATTTATTCAGCATCATATGCCTAACAAATACATTGCTATGGGAACTGAAGGACTTGTTCACATTAAAAAGGTTCATGTGAACTTGAATACAGTGAATCTTCAAATGGGCACAATTCCTGTATGCTTTGCAGGTGTTAGAGAAAAGCACTGATTTGGAAGTACTTAATTACAGTGAAGTTTGTGGCTGTGCCGTCTATAGTGTGGGAGTTATCATCTGAAAATGAAGCCAGTGATTATCCCAGGGTACTTAAATCCCTGCAGAGTGTTTCCCATGAGACTTAAAATCTGAACTTACTGCAAGCAAAGTGATACTAATTTTGAGCAAGAGTAGGGAAAGGGGAGAGCTGGCTTGAGTAAGATAGATGACAGTTTAAAAGTTACACTAGTTTTCTGCCTTAGCACCTAGAAGCAGCAAAAACCACTCGTGTGGCTGGATGAATTGCAGACTCATACTTCGTAATAACTCCTAACACAAAAGTTTTTCACAGAGTTAGAAATTAACATAAGTAATTTACATAATTTGAAAACTTAAGGTGAAGTTTCGTTAATTGCACAGAGCTAGTTGCGAACTGATAGCTGAACATACATATACGTATATATATCTATATCTATAGATATATCTATAGATATATCTATATATCTATGTGGAGTGACTGCCAGTCTTCTTATCTGAAGTGAGGGGGTTTTTGCGTCATAATTAATTTCCTTCTCACTGTAAAGTTGTTCAGATTTGGTCTTTGACCTCTTCTGACTTCATACTGTATGAATGTGTATCAGTTTAAAAAAAACAAACATAATGGTAATAAAAACCAAAAGCCTTGCCTTAAGTTTCAACTTAAAGTCTGAACTTAATTTGAGCAAAATGATACTCATTTTGAACAAGAATATGGAAAATGAGAGCTGACTTGGATAGGGCAAAAACAAAGGCCTTGTCTTTGTTTCCTTACAAAAGATTTGTATTTCCTAAGGGTGTGGTACTATTAAGAGAGTTCTGGTTCAATGGAGTATGATGTTTTAGCTGTTGTTTTCATTTTTAGGTTGCAGATATCAAGAGACTTAACAATCTTATCAACGATCAAGACTTTTTTGCCCTGAGGTCTGTCAAAATTCCAGTGAAGAAGTTCAGTGTATTGACTGAAACCCACGTCTCTCCAAAAGGAAGACCAGCTCTTCGGCCTCCTCTGTGTTCCCCAGAAGTACAGGAAATATCTCTTTCTGATAAATTCTCTGCTAATGAAACTGCTGGCAACTTCTTAAAAGAAGTTGATCGAGATATAGAAGAAATAGTGAAGTGTAATGACACAAAGAGAGAGAATCTAAATGAAGTTGTTTCTGCTTTAGCAGCCCAACAGATCTGTTTTGAAACTGATGGTAAAACTAAAAACTTCAAGGATCCTTATTACGGAGCAGACTGGGGTATAGGATGGTGGACAGCAGTAGTGATTATGTTGATTATTGGCATAGTAACTCCAGTTTTTTATCTCCTGTATTATGAAGTTCTAGTGAAAGCAGATGTCAGTCACCATTCTCCAATGGAATCTTCCCATTTGTTTGTCACAGCAGTATCACCTCAGAAAGAAATAGAAAATGGTGTAAATCCAACAAATATTATGAAAGTTGATAATCAAGGAGACCTTCAGCATTAATAACAGAAGACCCTAGACAACTGTTATTTGTAGATACATAATATAATATTAGATAAAGAGCAATCCAGAGAATGCAGAATGCACTTGGAACACAGAAAAAGTGTACTGATGTGTGACTTGCCTTTCTAGGCAGTGTTCTACTACAAGTATATTTCTGGGGATCACATAATCTTTGCATATGCCTGAGACAGGCAATTTGCAAGATTGGTGTATAAATTAAGGTATGAAGTCATCTCTGAAGCTTTGCACTTTTTTCTGTTTTGATAGGCATGTTTCTTAATTAATGTTGAGGTAAAAAATGTAGTTCAAAGTAATACACAAGGAGTCTCACTGTGAGTGTGTTTTACAGCCCAGAAATGGGCCTATGGGGATATCTAACTTTCAAAAATCTGAAAGTATTTATAGAATTCATAGTACACTTGACATTTTAAAATCAGGTTTACAGTTGTAACTTAAAGGGGTGTTCTTGTAATTTTATCTTTCTTATAGAGTAAGATTTTTTTAAAAACTCAATCATTCCATAATTAATTGCCACTATGAAGTTCTTTGTTACAGCTGACTATTACAGAGGCAGTAGCAAATACCTAAACTGGAATCTTGAAATCTTGTGCCTGTGGTCAACCCATTCTTTAGTAGTTTTCAGTATAGACACTATGGTAATTTTTTTTTTCTCTGTGTGACTCCGTGCCTCCACACAGTCCTCCAGTTAGGAGTCTTCCTGAAACTTCACATTCTTCCTTGGTATCCTGCTGAAAACTGACTGGACTGCATTCTCATCTGGTCACCTGAGTGTAGAATGGAAGAAGTGCAGAAGTGTGGCACCTTGCTGTAACTGCCCCAGTAGTCCTTATTTTCTGCTAATAAGTTTATTGTTTTCCCCCTCCAGTTAATCTCACTTCAGGACCAACTGATTCTTTAGACAGCAGTCATGTGGGCACTGAGCATGCTAATATTGGTCTTGTGCCCATGAACCTCAAGCACTTAGCTTTTTCCTGAAATGTGCTAGAAAATGTCAAATGATATTTAATGCCTGCTAGCAAAGTGTAGCAGAACAGTGTTAGATTTGTTCTTTACATATTAGTGTATTCATTAACCACTCTGCTTTTGAATGTCTCTCTTGGAGTTTCATGATCAATCTTGTTTTTTCCCTCTTTTTCTTCCCCTTCTGAAAATGCTACAAGGTAAAAATACAACAAAATAAAAACCCCACACCTCTGGACTCTTCATATAGAACAGAGGTACTTGTGTACTCAGAATACTTTTAAATAAAAACTGAGATGGTGCCTGTCATTTTTTTAGTTATATTTGCCTTTTGGAGCAAGAATTCCATTTCCTGTTCAAAATAGTATTTATTACTAAAACCCAAGATAACAAACTTGGTTAGGATTTAAAAATAGAGATGTGGAAAACCAGTCAGTATCCTTTAAACTACTATTGTAACCTTTCTAATGAGTGTCTTGACTAAGTATATACAGCATAAAAAGTCAGGTAAAGTGAATGTGTTGTAGCTCCTGAGGTATTCCAAAATGCTTAGTCAGATTCTGAGAGTAAAGACTTAGACCTCATCTATTCTTGGGGCACCTCTTGCCCTAAGAATTGGAGCAGATTGTCTTCACTGGCATGCCAAGTGTATGAACAAGAATTGACTAATTTGTATTATACTGAAACTGAGGCAGGCCAAAGCTTGAAGAAAAATAGTGTACGTTAGGTACCTGAACTATGACCTGTGACTGTTGAACCTTTGATTAAAGGAGCATTGGTGGAGATTGTGAGCCTACTTATAGTCTCCAAACTAGAAAAGGGATTACAAACAGTATGAACTTGATGGGCTGCATAACATTTGTTTTCAAAGATCTTTTCCAATGGTAGTTCTTTTCATTAAGAGAAAATGCCAGCAAGACAGGCATAAACACCAAGGTAGCATTTATAATGCTGTAATGAAAAATGCTTCATAGAGTAATTTATGGCTGCTAAAGTGATACAGCTCTCATGGCTAAAACTTTAAAATGTGGCTCACTCAGGCAAGAAAGCTTTGGCACATAAAAACAAATGTTTTCTATATAGGATGAAACTTGATATATAATGCATCATTTTTTGCTGCAAGCCTTTTTATTGTTTTGCTGCTTCTCTCATCATTCTATTGCTGAATAGAATAGAATGACCAGTTCTAATACTTCATCCTTCATTTTTTACGCATTGATCAAACATTAAATTAGGTGCAGCATAAGTCAAATTTACAGCACATACCTGAACTGATGGTTACTAAATTTCTATTGGTGGAGAAGTGAAATGAACTGTGCTTGTGGTTTGAGTAGGTCAGGAAGGTCTCTGACGTGTTGATGTATGGACACAGAAGTCTGTGGTGGTACAGCTGAAGAGTCCCCTAGTGTGTCCCAGACTTTTGGCTTTTACAGTGTTGAAGATCTTGGGCATACTGGCACTGAGTTAAGGGTGATGTGCCTTGATTTACCTTAGAATAAGCAGTCTTTGGAAAAACACAATGGGACAGCTGCTTTATTGGACAATATTCCATTCTAACGAAGAGCTGTGCATGTTTTTGCAAATGTATTATGTAGCATATTCATACAGTACATTTTTAATTAGAGTTAACTTTATCAGAAAGATACAGTAGGTCTCTTTTCAAGGCTGTAGGGCTCCTGATCTTGGTAATCTACAACCATCAGCTAGCTTGGGTTTCTGCAGAATGTGGGGATCATTACAGCTTTTTTACAAAATACAACACAACTGGTAATTCATCATTACATGTCAGCCCTGAATAAGCAGGGTAACTGCTCTGTGATGTACTTAAATCTGATTCTAGTTAAAATCTGTGAAGTTAGTCTTTTCGAAACTGACTTCTTAAACAAACAAACAAAATACAAGACAAATAAACAAAAGAAACCCCAAAAGCAAACAAAAGAAGAGCCAAACCCTCCCACAAACATGGAATAATTGATTCTTAAATCACCTTTTGGATTAATTGCAACATGTGGTTCAGGAAATGGGTTTTAAACTTACACTGTTAGATCATATAAAATCTAAATGTTTCAAGTCTGGTATACTTCAGAGTAAGTTCTCACAAATAGTCTTTTGTAACTTTTATGAGGGCTCAAAATAAAACTTCCGAGTGAGGATGCAAGTCTTACTTTAAATACTTCCGTTCCTCTGCTTTTAGAAGAACATAAGTAATATATGTAAAATAAAGATTTTTATTTTAGACTGCAGTGAAAATGGTGCATCTAATATATTTTTAGTTCTATGTACTTTGCATGTTTTATACAGCAGACCACTGGTATTTGTTTAGGCCAGTTTTTTATGGATGATCTACAGTAAAAATCCTTGGCCAGCAAGTACTTTGTTGGCATTAGCTGCATATAGCATTCATATCATAACTGCAGCCTTTATGGTTTATTTTGTTCATGCCTTGTAAACTTTGAACTTTTCTGCATAAATTTCAGAGAACTTACTAGTTCTCAGAAATAGGTTAGAACAACTAAGGGAGGGATCAGTGAAGTTCTTAGATGGTGAGATGACACTGAAAGCAATTTTCTTCTTCTGTGCTATAAATCAGGATTTGAATATATGCCTGTCCAAATTTGAAGTTTGCTGGAAACCAAAGAACAGACGTAAGTTTTATTGGCATTACGGTCTCGCAATAAATTCTAAACAATCAGAAAATCAGCTTCTGAAAAGAGGTGCAAGCATTACACCTCTGGAAGAGCACAATCTCACTGCTTTTCAGAAGTGCCTTGGCAGTGATCTGTGTCCTGGCAGTTCCTAACTGATGGCCTTATTTATCATAGCTAAACTAATCCTGGAGGGTCCAGCCTAATACTTTGCAATTCCCTCTGGAGGACAGAGGTGACTACAGTTTACCTCTTAAAGGACTCAAAAAGACATGATTTTTACTGGAGTAATGTTTCTCAACAGTAGCTGCAGTAGGAAGGAAGTTGCCCAATAGAAGAATAAAGAATGTTAGAAGTAATTGGTCCTCAAGAATTACTGTCTGTTGCAGAATGAGATATTGTACTTGTTCAGGCAAACCACAACTTGTCAACAATTGTTACTCATGCAGTAACTCTCCTAGTGTTAATTTTATAGTTCCATCTTTGACAAAAGCCATCTATTTGCATTCCTTTTGCAGGGGAAAAGGAGTCTTACCATTCATATTGCACAGGGAGAACAGCTAGCAGAAGCAGTTATAGTCATGGCAAGTGAATTCAATTTTCACCATACTTGCCTCATTCATATCTTCTATCAGCGTAGCAACTGCTGATGTCTGTGATACTAAAAAAGAAATTAACTGGCAGAATACATTTCCTGTGCAATGCAGCTGAATGTTTATTACACATTGTTATCAACAACAAAATAAAAGCAGATACCTCTGAGGTGTGACCTGCATAGCATTTTTGTTTCATTTCCTTTATATATGATAGGTATTTTACCATAACACTTGAAAATTACACGTTATGGACCAAATTATTGCTGCATACAGAAGTCCATAGGACTGTTTCCCAGCTGAGACATCAGTTTTGAAAAACTAAGAATTATTTAGGAAAATTAAAGACTATAGTTGCTGAATAAAGCGAACAGTTAAGAGAAGGTGATCTTAGATAAGCTATCTCAGACCAAATAACTCACTTTGTCAATTTTGTGTCTATCTAAGCTGTGCTTGTAAGTGAAAAACAGAATGTGGTAAATATCCCAAGGACACAAGATAACTGCAGACATCCTGTGTAACAGGGGAAACCAGAGTTTTACCAAAGATTCGTTTCTCACACACACGCTGAAAAGGTGAAAAGGTCAGAATGAGGAAGAGCCATTTTACTTCCTCATTTCTGGTGACCCCACCCCAGAACAGACCCCAGACTCATTTTGAAGAACAAAATACTCATGCTTAATAGCCTTTCTGCCAATTGGCTTTGTACTTACCTGTGAACTTTACAGTGCATATTAGGGAATTATCCCATGCACTGTCCGGCCGTAATAAACATTCACTTTCTAACTTCAACTCTTAGAGAGTCTTTTGTCTCTCCCACTTAAATATCAGCATCAGATCGATATTCATATTTTAATAAATCACAGCCACCAGTGAGGTGAAATACTTTTTTTAAGAAAATAAAACCTCAAAACCAACCAACTAAAAAAGCTCAAAAACCCTGATTGCTAGTAATGTGGTAAAAATAAAAAATAGTATTTTTACTATCAAAAGGCAATAAGGTACAGAGAATGTGCTGTCACAGTGTTCTTCAAGTATCTAATCTCAGTAATAAGTTTTCAACACTACAGCTGTTGGATCTCAAATAAAAAGGATGTTCACAAACATTCAGCTTTTTCTCAGCATTATCCTATTTTTCTAATTAAAACATCATGCATTAAAATACCTCACTACATTCCTCTTCTATATTTTGGGGTTTATTTCTTACTGGTTTGTTATTTGTTTCTGTCTAGTTTGTTCCGTAGGAAAGTAAACAAGCACATCAACAATTACATAACTATCATATGCCAGCTCACCTCTAGGTAAGAAAGTATTGCCCTAACAGGTGGGGAAACGGAGGCAAAGGGCTCAAATTTTCATCATTAGTGAGTGCACCAGTCTAAACTAGGATTCCATAATTTCTTAAATTTTGCTATTTATTTTTTCTAAGTCAAAGGATGCTTAAGTATGATTTATGCTGATTCAGAAAAGTAATATAAGGTATTTTAATGTGTTCCTTTTTACCAAAATACTAAAGGCAATGTGTTATTCTAACTATATGAATAACTATTCAAATTACTGTCATGTTACCTGTCTATATTACTAAGGTCCTTCCAAGTCAGTTTATATTAAAGTGCATAGTTATCAGTTATTTAGTTACCTGAACTCAGAAGCTTACACAAAATTCTGCAGAGGAGTCAGCTGCCAAGAAGCAGTTTATGTCCATAAAGACCATATGTCTTTTTCTTACAGTCGCCATCAAGAATTTTATTATTTGTTTCAAGATTTTACTGTTGAGGCATAGAACAGACTAGTTCAAGTGCTTAGGCACAATTTCAAGTAAAGTGCAGAGGAAACACAATGCCATAAAACTTACTCTAGGTATTCTAGAGGACTTTAAAAAGGTGCATCTGCAAAACACTTTGCACAAGAACAAAACAAAGGATTCCCTATCCTTTTTTACAGCATAGTACAATTAAATTCCAGTGTGTTTTTGGAGAGCCTGCTTAAAACTAAAGCTAAAGTGTTAAGTCTGTTGATACTCAGCCCACCACCAGAATTCTGCTTCAAGTAATATAAGGCTTGAGCCTTACAACTCCTAGAAACAATAACTGCTGTGTTGCTTTAACCATACTGCCATCACTGACAGCACCAAAGGCATCTCCATCTTCAAAATGGGAAGAAATGTGGTCATTTTCCTAAACCAATGAGAAAAACCATCACTGCATAGAGAAGAGAATTGATAGAGGAAACATGATTTAAACTGTACTTGACCACTCACACTTTAAAACAGTAGTAGATTCTTGGGAAAGAGAAAGAAAAATCCTGTAATGAAGTTCTGATATATGTGAAACAGGCATCGCTGCTTTAGTGATGAAAAGGAGTAATTCCGTGTATTGATTGTGTCAGAACACATTCTTGTGGTTTTTCCAGAGCTATTTGTGATTAACAAGTCTAGAACACTCCCTTGAATTTACAATACAATGTAGTGCAACAAAGATCATAAATGTAATAATTTCTCCCACAACTCTGCCTTACTGGGAGCTAAGGACATGTCTTTGCCAGCCAACACACTATCAATGACTGGGATCTGACTCCATGTAAATAAGAAAACTAAACCTCTTCCTGCTCTTCTTCATCATATTCCTCTAGTTCTTTATTATCTTCACCTTGTCTTTTCTTTTGTCTTTCTCATATTCAGATTTTTCTTCATCCTTACCCTTCTTTTCTAGCTCCTGTCACAAGGCAATCTCTTAACAAGGTAATCCCATGTTAGAGCAACATCATATTGCTCTGTACTGCCACAGAGTTAAGATACAGTTAACAGCAAGACAGTTAGCCTAACAATGCTGTGAAAATGTTGTGTGTCAATATTTAAACCAATATAACATGAAGCACAAGAACTTAATAAGGATTTACTTAGACAAGCATCAGCCATATAAAAACATGTCCTGTGTAATAAACTGAGATTATGATTTCCCTTTATTTCCCATTATCATCCACGGTTAGAACAGTTGACAGAAGGCCATGTCTTACTTGACAAAGCTATACCAATACTGTATGTAATAAAATAACTGCAAGCAACTGGTGGATCACCATGAGAAAAAATACCAAGCTGTTAAAGGTTCCCACTGCCACATGGTAAGTAACTGCCTACAAAACAGCCCACTTTCTAAATTTCTTAATGTTTCTTCCTTCTCAGCTTACCAAGTTGTTTAAGTTCTAACATCAGTAGATTGATGAAACAGCAACAGATTTAAATGAACTGGCGCCAGTTCCTCCTGCAAGCTCCAGTAATAGTTCTGTTAAAAAGACAGTTTTTCTTGATTTACTTAATTCTTAAGAGTAAATTCATCCTGATTATGCCACAGAAATCCCATACTGTGTGTAGTAAAATTACCCTAGACTTTGAGCTACATCATTCATAGAAGTATAAATGTCTGATTTACGTAAGAGATGCCTAGAAGGCCAGTCTGAAATTCAGTTTGAACAAATAGTTGACCAAAGGCTGGGCTAAAATACGACATTCAGCTTCACAAAATAGTAGTCACCTATTTACTTAAAATATGTTAAGAATCTAGAACAAAATCTCACTTGTTACGTTTAATCATCTTGGAAAGATAAAAACTCATTTTTACTAATTTACACAAGACATTAATGATGGGTGCTTCAGACAAGTAGATATTAAAAAAAAGGCAGAAATTCATTAGCTCTAACAGAAGGCATGGTTACTATAGCTACGTGACTTTTGAACTACAGTTCGCTCTCATCTAATGAACCAATGTTGTGTATTTCTACTTAGTCCCCTGATTCATGAACATAATCTTTATCAAGTTACTCCCTGATTAACTGCATGATGGAACAAAGATCAAAAATAGCATTCCAAATACCAGCCAAATACTCAAGGAAGCAGAGCACTGGGAACCACTGAGAAAACCCCTATATTTTATCAAAAGCATATGTCATAAATAACATTGAGGTTTTTTCCAGTGTTTTGCCTAGGAGAGGTTTTATATGACTAAAGTACTGCACAGAGCTCAGGGGTGTCAAGCTGTTCTGCAAAAACAACATCAAAGCAAACACATCCAGAACAAAGTGGGCTTCTTAGGAAAACAAGCAGAAAATGCAATTCAGGATTATCATCCCTGCACAAACTCCTGCTGGCTTTTACAGATAATGCATATAGAACAAACAGACCTGGGAGATTTGCCTCTAAAAGCAAGGCATCTTTGGCCCTTATAAAATTAGAGACACTGACCCATTTTTAGAACTTCAAGCAAAATAGTTCCCTACATTGCATACATTAGAGGTGCAATGGAATCCAAATCAATCTAATCTAATTTCCAAATACCTGGTCTTGCAGTACTTGAGCTAAAATGCATACATTTGAGTGCTATATACCTATGCATATGGCTGGCCTACAGTGTCAACTGAACCCAGATGACGTTTTTATTTATCTTATTTATTTGTGGGGTTTGTTCGGGTTTTTTTTCAGCAGGCACTGCTGCATTTCACAGCCCAGGGTCAGTGTGAGAGATGTGGAATTCTACCCAAGAGTTTTGTCACTGAGAAGGCAAGTGGTCAGGTCTTCAGTTAAAACTTTCAGGGAAAGCAGAAAGAGGGAGGGGAGGTGTGTAAAAGTAAAGCTGCCCCTGTTC
>VWYI01022967.1:0-25622 GCA_013399455.1 Anthoscopus minutus
AACATTTTTAGTAAACAAGGTATCCAGTTCTCCTGACTTATATTTTTTTGTTATTAATAATGAACATTTGCTTATTTTAAAATACTGTTTTGGAAGAGCTGATCTTTTCTCACTGGCTTTATAGTAAGCTTAGTCTCATAGGTTAATGCAGTTAAATTGAGAACCTGATCTCAGCGCTCTTATGAATCCTTTCTTTTCTTCCCTTTTACTTAGTTCTGTTTCTTGACCCATAGTATCTGTTAAGATACAGCTTCATTGCAGGAATATGTCTGCCCCATGGACAGGCATGAGAATTAAAGCAAAACATTGCCATCAGGCTGAAGCACATTCAAGTTCCATTTGTTTCTCAACAGCTTATAATTAGCTCATCTAAGGCCACTAGTGAAGGTGACAGCAGCATAATAGCTTTTCACTTTGCATCATTCAAAGACCGGTAGACATGGTAAAAGATGGGATTCCGGTTTTAGATTTAAAATTTAATCTCTCTTGTTTGAGATGAATTCCTATACACCATGCAATTTATAGCATTCAGAGTCACTTTCTGAGGGTGATTGTTTTTCACTTTGCTCTCCTTTTTCAAAGTTGTTTTTTTTTCTTTTTTCTTGCTTTATTTTCTTTTTTTTTAATTTTTTGAGTAAACTCACTAAAGGTCTAAATAAGCATTGTACTAGAGCATATGATGAGATCTTCTTCCCATAAAAGGACTGAAGAGGTATGAGGCTTTGTCCTTCTAGTTCTTCTGAAGTAGTGAGCCAATGTGTAACAATTCCATTGTGTTCTTCAAGAGTGAACCCTCTGTAAAGGAGCTATGAGAGACATTACCCACTGTAAGTTAAATAACCTGATCTGTTTGTATTTACAGATGAGACTCTTCAGCCCTCTCCATCAAGCAATGAGAGCATGCCCAGTTACTGCAAAAACGATGACGGAGATATTTTTCTGACAGCTGAGTCCTGGAAGCCCAATGTCTGCACTAGCTGCATTTGCATGGATGGTGTCATTAGATGCTACTCCGAGTCTTGCCCACCGGTATCCTGTGAGAGACCTGTTTTAAGAAAGGGACAGTGTTGCCCTTACTGTATTGGTGAGCAAATAAAAATAGTTGTTAACTTGCTGTTCCCTTCCTGGGAGTAAGACAGAAGCTTTATTTCCAAATTGAACTGATTTCCCTGTTTGGTGAGATGCAGTCTATGCCACCAGTTGAACTGGAGAGTGAAGTCTGCATAGGGAGCTTTGGAGATCAAGATTTGTGGGGTTTAGGTAGAAGCACATAGAGATATACATCTAGTTTGCCTACAAACTCCAGAGGCCATCCTCCTGGAATCTTGGTAAGACACCTTATTGGATGAAGACATTACAAAAAAATTATTTTACTTAAAGGAAGATCTGCCAGGCAATACATATGTTATGTCAATATTTATGTAATAGTATGAGGAAAATATTAATTATGACTGCAGAAGATAAGCTGAAGCATTCTGAAATTTGACAGAATAGAGAACTGTTAATAAGGCATCTAAATTAAAATACAGAGAAAAATGGAATTTCATTAATAATAATATTTCTGAGATAAAAATAGGGAAAATACATATATTTTTAAGTACTGAAAATGCATAAAGAATTAGGGCCATGCACTGGTGTTGAATTTGGAGCTGAACTAAATGGTGGTTGTTGTAGACAGTGAAAATTGCCAGATATTTTTAAAGTAGCAAAATTGGAGATTACTGATCACTTCTCCATAGGAGAATAGGAGTATTTGTGTACAGATGACTCTTTTGTGAGTTCACAGTAAGTACAAAGGCTGTAGAATGGAAAGTGCTGATAGAGAAAAATTGTATAATGTACTCACTGAATTTAAGTCTTTGTAACATTGTTGGAAAGCATTCAAAGCTTACTGAGCTTCATTTGCAAATGTAGTAGGGAGAGATACAGAAGAAAAGAACAGTAAGAAGGAGTATAAATAAGAAAATTTATGAGCTTTAAATATTTAATTGAACATGTGAGTCAACTTGCCCATCTATAAACAAAACAGTCCATCAGAAAGATTGTGAAGTATGTTCAGACATTGATACAACTCTTGAAATCTTTATATCCTTGCAGATAGAATAGCTTTAATAACACATGATACGGTTTTATATGATGTACAAGGAATTTGATGGAAAAAATGCCTGGAAAAGTTACAAAGTATCCAAGATTCAATTGCCTTTGGAACCCTACTTAGATTCCTGATAAGGACATTTTGAGGCAAAATGTTAATCCTATTACTTTTTCTTTTCATGGTTTGCATACTAAATGGGAAGAATTTAAAGTTTCTTTGACAATTGTCTTTCTGCAAGCTTTTCTTCCAGTGAGTTTGAACTGTAAAATAATTTTAATCCAGAAAACATTTCAACATTAAAAAAAATAGAGTGTTTGAAAAACTGGGCAATCAAACCACTAGTCAGAACATGAGCCTTAGTACTGGAGAATTCTATGGGTGAGGAGGGGATGCACATGGGGAACTTGTGCAATGAGCTACAAAAATGAAACCTTTAAAACTTTGTTGCCTATATCTTGTGTGTCATGTTTGCAAATATATACACACAGCATGTAGATATAGCTTTGAATCCTATATGGTTATATAATATTGAAAATACTTAAATGTGTAAGCTATGAAAGCTTAACTTTTCTTTTGGCAGCAACTGCTGAGCAAAGCAAAATACTGAAGCTAGATTTTAATTACCACTCAGATATAAAGAGTTTCACTGATGCTAACTTTTATTAATCCATTTTGTCCTGTGTAGTCAGAATGTTTTGTGATTTAAATAACTGAAATTCATGGAAACTTAACTTTTTTTATTATTTCCATGAATGACATATACTCTTGCATATTAAATTAATTCTCATCTTTCTGGTTCTTACTAGTTTACTCTTCATTTTTGAGAACTGTGAAGCACATCTTTGTACAGATTCTAATTATTTTCATGTAATACTTGAAAAAAATGTTTAGAATCGTAGAATCATTTTCATTGGAAAAGACCTGTAAGATCAATGAGTCCAGCTGTTAACCTGCATTGCCAAGTCCACCACTAGATCATGTCCCCAAATGCTGTGTCAACACATCTTTTAAATACTCCTATGGATGGTGATTCTGTCACTTCATTGGGCATGGGCAAACTGTGGAAACAGGCCTTCTTCATTTTCTGGTATTTCAAAAAATTATGCAGGGTTTTAGCACTGCATTCTGATTCTTTGTGGATCCAGTTTGTATAGACTCAAATTGAAAATTTTACAGTCTTGGATGCTTTGTTTGAATCTTCAAATTCATTCTGTGTGTTCAACTTTCATCTTTCTCATGCAAAGAAAAATTAATTTGGAAAGATAACCTTTAATTTAGAGAAGATAAAGGGATATCTATTTGATTAGAGACAAGATTAGTCTTCTGCAGAAAACAGAGCAATGACTGTTTACCAGTCATTTAGCCAATGAGACTGATTTTCTGGTGCAGCTAGAAGGAAACTGAGAGAAGTAGGTAGAGCTAGACACTGAACTGTGTTTTTCTATGTGGGTTTCCTACTGCAAGTTGTTTCCACTGTCCTTGAGCACCTGTTGGGGTTGTGGCCTTCATCTTCATCCTTGTTTATACTTTCATAGATATGGACACCAGAACAGAAGACACTCACTAGATAGTACTTAAAAATTTCCTCTTGAGGTTCAAAGTTTGTAATTTTGATTTTACACCTTTGCTCATTCTTCTAAAAAAATACTTGCTGAATTAAATTGTGAGGTATTCTTCACAAATTTGGAAAAACCTGAGCAAGTTAAAGGACTTTTCCAGACAAATCAGCTGCTGAATTGAAGGTGTCCTAAGTGAAGCAAGGTAACATTTTGGGAGCAAATCTGAATGGGCAATGGGCCAAGGGTGCTCAGCTTTAGGTCTGCATAGGTAATGAGCAGAAGCACACTCAGGCTGTGTCCTGTCCCCAGACACACCTTCCTAACACAGGGTTCTGCTGGCTCTATATGCCAAAATGCACATCATCTAGGGAAGAAGCTAATGTCCTTCCAGCACCTTGCAGCCCCTTTTTCCTCCCACTCTTCCTTTCCCATGCCCACACCACATCCACTTAAAAAATCTACTTTGAGAGGTTGGGACCCACCCATACTAAAAGCCATGAAAGCTATGAGATACCAAGGACCTTGAGAACCCTCAAGAACCATTTGTGCTTTTCAAATTATTCCATTAATGTTTTTACAATAGTACTTCTTGCTGGTCTTCTTTTGTATTTGAATATACTTGTTCAGATCAGTTGGACTGCTCTGCTGACTGCTAGCCTTGTTTTTCCAGTTTTTGTCACTCTGTTATGTTGTCACTAATTAAAACCTTTACTCATGGACAAAATATATAATCAGGCTAAAATATATAATAAGGTAAATATGTCTAACTGGCATACTTAAACATGTAATCTGTGTGAATGTTAAACCAGTATTTATCTGAAAGTTTAAGAAGTTTATTTTTTCATTCTGTTATCTCATTCATACATTTAATGTGCAAGCTCATGTCATCAGCAGGTTTCATAACAATTTTTGCCTCTAAGGAACAAAGGTAGGAAAAAGCTAAGATGAAAATTAGGCATTGCTTGGCTTTTAGAGTTTCTGCTGTGTAGTTTTTTTGGCTAACCTTAAAGTGCTTCTCAAAAGCCTCAAAAGACATCCTAAGCTAAGCAATTTATTACTGACTTCTCAATGAAATAAGTTTACTGCAGACCACCTAAAAGGCTGGCATAGGATGCAACATTAAAAAGTGGTGTATTGAATGCCTAGGCAGAAAGAGCACATTGATTTCCAATTTATATAATATTAACCATGAAAAACTGTACTGAGTTTAGTTATTGCTCTTTTCCTGGGGTTTTCCATTGATGCAGTTGCGGTGAATTGTCAGATCCCCTTCAAATCTGTTTTATCATTACAGTCTAAGTACTTCTAGTTATTTCACCTGAGAGTTGCTCCAATCCCTCCTGACATCCTGCCTAATCTGCATTTTTAAGTGTTCTAGACAGAGTTCATCATTCCTGAGCTTTGGTAGTTAGAAACTTAGGTAGTTGCGGGTTTGGGGTTATTTTAGCTTAATGGGATTAACTGAGAAACAAGGAGGCAGATGAGTACTCGGCAGCCTCAAACAGAGAGAATGGATTTTTCTTAATTTTCACAGCACTGTTGATATCATCTTTTCATGTTCCAGTCATCCATCCTCTAGCCTCTTGCATTATAAAAATGAGGAGATGCAGCCCAGGCTTTATGTACTTCACAAAGAAACAGAAAGTACTTTTTTTTCCCCAAAGATTTTCTGGAAGATGAAGAGAGAATTAATTACAGCTGGGATTTCTTTGTAGCAATTGTTTTGTTTTTGTTTCTAGGAAAGAAATCAGATTTGTGTGTAATTGCCTGTTATTGCATGCTCACAGCACTGTTTTCCTTCCACAGAAGATACAGTTCCAAAGAAAGTGGTCTGCCACTTCAGTGGAGAAACGTACGCAGATGAGGAACGCTGGGACATTGACAGCTGCACACACTGCTACTGCCTGCAGGGTCAGACTCTCTGCTCCACTGTCAGCTGCCCACCTCTGCCTTGTGCTGAACCCATCAATGTAGAGGGAAGCTGCTGTCCCATGTGTCCAGGTAATGTGATGTGACAACCCAGTTTATTGTGACGCTGGTTTCCTACAGTGGATAATAAGGTTTTTTAATTGGGTTTTGAATGTCAGTCCATGTTTGGACAGCATCACAAAGACAACAGACTTTTAGACTTCAGGAGAATTCATGTTCTTAACAGATAGCCACATTGTTCAAAAATACAGTTTGAATTTCCCTTATTCTGAGAACTGTGAACTGAAAAAATTACTTGCTCATTCCTGTTTTATCCTTTCACGAGGCTATGGAAATATGTTCATGAAGTGGGAAAATTAATATCCTTACATCTCTGCAGATTATGTCACAGTGATTAACATTTCTGTCTTTTCTGAGACTCTTGGTTACTTTTCAAATACACATTGCTTTGTTTATCACTTTAACTTGGCTTAAAAGGAATGTGACATTTTCTTCACTATGGGCACAAGGAGCATAAGAATTGCAAGTGGTTTTTAATATGAGTCCTGATATACTTCTGCAGTTTGCTCACTTTACTTAGTCAGCTGATAACTACTTCTGACAGAACAACTGAGGAGATTCAGAAGTACCCCTTCTTGCAATTCCCCTCCTTTGAGGATTACAAAAAAAAAAGCAGGGCAAGGAAACCAGTCCCAGTAGGGACTGTTTACATATCAGCTGGGAAGATGTAGCCTTCCCTTCATTTTTGGTGGGAGTTTTTTGTTGAGTATCAGAGGAGAAGGCCTGTAGTAAGTAAAGTATTCTGAGATAGTATTTTCAAAAGCAAGTTTGTCCAGACCAGTACTTTGTCCCATTCACATTATGGTAAAGATAATGGCAACAGGCATGAATCCCATATTCAATATGGAATAAGTTTTCAACAAAATCCCAGGATAATGATGAAAATTCCAAAACAAATAAAATAATTTAAAGGACAAAGCAGTGCAAATGGGCAAGTGTATTTCCTCAATTAAAAGCAGCACTGAGAAGTTAAACAACCTGTAACTTGTGAAACACATTTTTCTCATTTCACAGAGATGTATGTACCTGAACCCACTAACATCCCCATTGAGAAGACAAATCACCGAGGAAGTCTTGAACTAGAAGTACCAAACCGGCCAACACCGAGTGAAAATGATATAATCCACATTCACAGAGGTCAGATCTGATATAAACTGGGATAATTTAGGACTGTGTTTATTCCCCATGTTTTAATGCATCTACTTTTTCTATTCAGGTAGCAGTTGCATTTGAGAGTATTCTTCAGTGCATAATTCTTACATGCATTTTCCTTTGAATAAAGATGAGTCAGTTGATTATTTTTATACATTTTGGTCTCATTATCACTTCATGTTCTACATAGAAGAAACATATGTGTTGGTATGATGGAGTCCTGTAAAACTTAGAATACAACAAAATGATTAATCAGAAGTGATTCTTCGGTGTCTTTTCTGATTCAAAAGCTAGAAAGCAGGCCACTGGAGCTCATAGACCTTCATTTGATCAATTTGACATTCTCAGGAATAGATAAACAAAGATGGAAACGTGTATCACAGCCCAAGATATATCATAGCCATGATGCCAGGCCTTAGACAAAAAACCACCTCAGGTATAGCGACACACAGCCAATAAGGTTGTCTAAGGATGTAAATGCAGCTTCTGTTTAAAACTGCACCGTAATATTATTCCAGGGCAGAGGAAACACACTCAATGCCACAATTTTTGTTAACCTTTTCTAATGGAAGGACAACCTAAACTATGTGGTTTTTTTTAATCCGAGAATGATCTCATAGCATTCTATTGTATGGAGAAAGAGTGCATGAAATGTAACTACTTTACAAAGTTCTAAGCTTATGCTTTTATAACTACAGCATTTTAATTTATCAAGAATTAGTAGCTGGCTTGCAACTATCTTACCTAGGGATTATAAACTACACTTGCCTAGGGATAATAAACACTACAAACTGTGAGGGAATTTTGTGTATGTTATTGAAAGTTACCATTCTTTGCAATTACACACAAAACTTCCTACAGTCTAGTAGACTACCAGCAGTTTGTTTTCACAGGCTGAGTGCTGCAGGTATTGTAATATGCTTTCAACAGATGGGAGAGTGAACATATCATACATGTCCTAACAGTTTTTAAAAGTTAAAAAAAATTACTTTCATCCTAAGGTTTCCATGTTCTTCTCAGACTGGAAACACAGTCTGATTTTTTTACAACTGGGAATTTGCTTGTGATCAGATAAGATCACGCAAACACAACTGAGTTAAGAGGTTATTGTCATACTTGGTTGTTACTGTGCTTCAGATTTCCTTCTGTCTCCTCTCTTTTCGATGGCCTTTTTCTGACTAATATAGTCACTCTACAAGATACTAGCTCTTCTAATTTATGTAAATAAGGTGACATTGCAGGAGAGAAGGTCCAAATTCATGAGTGACAAGATGTACAACAGAGACTTCTATAATTACATTCTTCCTTTTGGCCAAGGCCCATTTATAATTACTAACAAATGCTCCCATGTCTGCCCTGCAGACATGAACCATCTCCAGGGAGAATACCGGAGTGGCAGTGGGCCACACCTCAGTGAAGATGCATCTGTCAGCTCTGTTGCCTTGGTGACAATCCCAATCACGATAGCGCTGTTACTGATCATCGTGCTGCTGCTCATCAACCAGAAAAAGCAGTGGATTCCAGTGTCCTGCTACAAAGCTCCAACAAAGGTGCCGTGTCTATTTCCAGGTTTTCCCATTTTTACAAAATCAGGAACAAAACATTGTGGAAAATGTTAAGCAGTAAAGAGACTGCTAAAAGTCTAGGAAAAAAGCTGCTGCAAATTTGGGCCAACCACGTTAAGTATGTGTGTGGTGCTGAATTAACAGGGAACAGTTAAACCAGCCCAGCTGGGATATGAGAATACCAGAGCTCTAGTTGGAAGATGAAAAATGGTGACTCTGAAGAGAGTGTTGGTCTGTTACTGTGTCTGACATAAGCCAACTTTAACAGAAGTCCAAACACTTTCATTGCTAGTTTGATTTTGTTTTGTGCTTATAGACTTGAATCAAATGGACTTTTAAAATTAAGTGTGGAATATAAAAATTGTATGATTTACTCAGTATTTCCTTTCTGTTTTAACAGCCTTCTTGCCTAAACAATCAACTGGTATATGTGGACTGCAAGAAAGGTACCATGGTCCAGGTGGACAGTTCTCAGAGGATGCTAAGAATTGCAGACCCTGATTCAAGATACAGTGGATTTTACAGCATGCAGAAACAGAACAACCTACAGGCAGATAATTTCTATCAAACGGTTTGAAGAATTGCACCCTTACCAAGGATTAAGAAAGAGAGAGAGAGAGAGAGAGGGAGAAAGAGAGGGAGAAAGTCTGCTATTACAATAAAACTAGAATTATGCAGTTGTGTAGTGGGTTGTATTGGATTTGTGACTACATGTACAGCTCTAAGACCTTTCTGGGATGAGCTCTGACTCCTGCAATGTGCCAGAAAAAGCATTCCCACTTTTCCTTGAAATAACTGACCAAGTGTTTTCTTAGAACCAAAGTTTTAAAACTTGTTAAGATGTATTTGCTTGTAACATAGCTATAGAGGTTTTTTGGGAGGGGTAATCAGGGGCTAGGGTTAGGCAATGAAGTAAAAGGAAGCTTCAGAGAAGAAAAGCTGGTCTGCTTGGCTGGAGATGAAAATAAACTGCTGAGCAGCAGGATAGTGGTTTTCCTTGTTGCTCTGAAATTGCATCTGTTGCAGCAAAAGCCTAACCCCAGGTGAAAAAAAAAATGAAAAGGTCTGATTATTTTTTCCAAGCTGTTGCTACAGTTGCTCCTAGAGCAGAATTTGTCACATCACAGGTGTGGTGTAGCTGCAAATATTTTTCTATATGATGAGAAGCTGCAGTAGTTAATGAAATAGCAAGGAAAAGATTATAGCAGAAAATAAAGGGTGGGTTTATTAAGGATGTATAAAATTATACCTTGTGCTGCTTTTTGTTTTTATTTTGGTTTTTATTTTGGTTTTCTTCAAAGCTGATTGGCTAGATTAGCCAGACTTCAGCAGAGTTAGCAAATGACTGAGGCCTAAGTAATTCCTGATATGAGCACTGGATCTTTTGACAGCAGTATTGAAGGAAGGAAGGATGGAAGGATGGAAGGAAGGAAAAGTCAAGAACACCATGCAGTTCCAGGGGCTTTTGTTTGTTTGTTTTGTCTGTTGTGGTTTTGTTTTGTTATTTTATATCAATCTCTGGTTGTAATACAGGAGAAGGAAAAATATTTTTGTTGGACAAAGCTCTTGCACACAAGAGAGTAAAAAAGAGACTATTTTAAGGTTGTTGTTTTTTTCCTGTTGATGTTCTTATTTACTGGTATGCAGATTTAGAAACTACTTCCATGCTAGGAAGCTGCTTAATTTTAATTGTATATTACTCAAGCACCTTTTATGAAGCTCAGAAAAAAA
This sequence comes from Anthoscopus minutus, assembly GCA_013399455.1. Lineage (NCBI taxonomy): Eukaryota > Metazoa > Chordata > Aves > Passeriformes > Paridae > Anthoscopus > Anthoscopus minutus. Next base: position 10,092 of record VWYI01022967.1, read on the forward strand.
AAGGAGATCATGCTTCTTTAAACTTTAGCATTATAGGAATATTTATGTAAATATAATTATGCTAAAAACAACAAAAAGTATTTGTATGTTTGTGTATATATATGCATATACAAATGCATGTAGATATACATACGTATATATATGTGCATGTGTATATACACTATACGTATATATACTGTATATATAAAATATTATGTATACAGTATATATTTTTTCTATTTTTTTTCTTGTTGAATGTATTTTTATCTGAGAGAGATTTTACCTAGAGCAGAAACAGATAACAGGCATTCCATATCAATGCTTAATTGCTTGTGAGTTTAGGAAAGACTAGAAAAGAGCATCTCATTCTACCTACAGTTTGATTTGGTTTGATTTGATTTGAAAGTGTTTGTGTGTGTGTGTGTGTGCACTCTTGTGTTCGCGTGTGTTCAGTTCGTGCACAATTATAGCAGTAAGCGTTGCTCTTGCTACTTGCTACATTTCAGGGTGTTTCTTATTTTTCTTTTCCTGCTTAGCCTTAAAAAGGCTTTTTAATGAATGCATTGGCTAGAGACACTGATGACAATATACATGCAGCACTAATCAGCTCCATAAAATAACATGATCAGCTCCTGGATTTTGGTTGGTTTTCTTTTTCTTTTTTCTTTTTTTTTTCCTTTTTTTGTTTTGCAAACAATTGTTTGAAACAACTACTGGAATATTGTCCGCATTAAGCTGGAAGTTTGTTGTAGCTTGCCTCATTTATAACTCTGACTGTATAATACAATGTTAACTTTCCAAACAGGTCTTGGCACTTTTATACTAATTACCCATTTGTGCATTGCCTTTTTTCTTTTACAAATGCTTGTCATAAGAAACACAGATACCCAGTATGCTTAATGTGAAAAGAAAATGTATTTTTTGTAAAAGAACTCTCAAGTATTGTTGTAAATACTTGGTCAGAGATTGCTGAACTTTAAAACTGAAAAAAAACCTAATTTATTATTATAATGACCTAATTTATTAATCTGAATATTAACAATTTTTTTTGTTTTAGAATATCAAAAAGGTGTTCTAGCTGTTTGCATCAACAAAAAAAATAGGTGTATCATTAAGGGTCAACATTTTTTCTGCTTATATGATTTCAGTTTCCAACTACCAATAAGAAAAAATGTAGTCTCCCCAGTGTTTTGTACTCACTCTGATAATGAAACAGAGATGTTTCTGTCCAGTAACTACAGAGATTTTGTCAAGACAAAACATCCATTCCTTGCATAAGAGTAAGCAGTCTTTATCCAGAAATTGTAAATGCTTGCTTTTGTTTTACAATCAAGGCCATATTCTGAAAATATTAGCAGGATATTAAGACATGGTGTAAAATGTTTTTATTATTTTATTATTATTATTTTAAAGATATGATTTATCCTATGTGCTGTATCCATTACACTCTTTTTCTTTGGTTCCTGTTGTGCTCTTGTAAGAGAAATGCAGATATAATTTTCTGAAAAATAGATGCATATGTGGCACTTGGAGTGCACTGCGGTTCAGCAGATTGCTTGTTTACTTTTTTAACTGTAAGGCGGTTTCTTGTAATTTGGCTCTTGGCAGCACAATAAAAAATTTTAAACCTATGGATGCGTGTCTTCTTAAATATTCATATTTATCACTTCTGGACATTGGTTCTTGAGACATTAGTTTATAGTTTGATATTTTGGTGAGTAGGAATTAATATTACTGTCATGCTGACCTGAGGTCAGAACAGTTCAGAAAGTAATGTGGGTAAAGAAGAGTTTGCAGGTACAGAAAGTTCTGCATATTACTGAAGAATTTTCACATTAAAGAACTTTGCAGAATTCCACATAGTTCCACTGTACAGTAAAGATGAATCAAATGCCAAGTTAGGCCTCTGCCCTGCCATGGAGTTTATGTGGTCTAGTCTTACCTGACAGAAAGCCATGATTAACCATATAAGATTCTAATGTGAGGTTCTACTAAAAGTGTATGGAACCAGAATTTTCGCTTTGTGGGCTTCCTGAGCTGCAGATCAACTGCTTATCTATTAGGCTATAATGGTTTTTTCTTCTATTCATTTGTAAGTTAATTAACTTGATGTCCAAGTTCTGATATGTAAGATCCTGAGGCAAGGTGGTTTACAGCTTAACTACTTGCTCTGTAAAAAACTGATGCCTTTCTTTGATCCTACTCTCCAAATTGTTTCATTTAATATCCCTGACACTGCTTTCAAAGCAGCAGTAGATTAGTTTTTATCTGTCACCCATTAATTTAGAGACCTGTATGTTGTTTCCTGAGATAGGATTCTTCAGAAGTAGTTCCATACCTTAAGGCCAACCTTGCCATTCCTTGTACTTCTATATACATCCTTTAAGATGAAGGGTAAGTGGGCTGAAAATGTCCCCGCTGTTCACATGTGGCACTCCCTGGATCTAGCATGGTGTTTACTGTTGGGATTGCTACTGATGGCTGAGTTGGTGTTCTTGCAGAGCTAGCTGCAATAATGCAAAATGCCAGTAGTTACTGCAAAGCTCATAATTGACTTTAACTAGGATAAATCTGTATTTATGTGCATCCCTTTACATTCCCATATGCTGACTTTTTTTCTGCCTCACTAGTTACCTGTTCCAGAATTATTGCTCCTTCCCAAGACTAATTCTGTGGAAGACTTCTAGAAGAGCATCTTCAAACTCTGCAAACATTTTGGGTTTTTATCAGAATGAAACAGAAAATGTCATTGTACCAATGTATAAAATAATGATGCATCCACATTTTAACACTCATAAGTAGTCCTGGCCTCCTCTGCCTTACAATGTCTGAAAGGATCATATTTGGAATGCCTATTTACACTAGGGTTTGTCAGCTTGTCAAAATGCTGGGTAGGAGTGGCACTCAGATGTTTAACTAGGAATGCATTTTCCACTTGCAGTGTTGCAAACATCAAGTAGGAAGTATAGAAAGAAAATTAAATGAGGCTCAAAATGAATCAGGAAATTAAGTAGAGAAAATTCCTAGTACGTACTTTAGGATATCAAAAGATCCTGGCTGCTCAAAAACAAACAAACAAAAAGACAACAAAACCCCAAAACAAACAAAGACAAAAACAAACAAACAAAAACAAGATTTAAAAAGCCCATCCTAAGATATAGGGCACAACATAAAGCTAGCAAAGGATGGGCACGGGAGTCACACTGCTAGTAGGAAAAAGTAACTCCAAAGCTTAGACTCTTGAGTACTAGATGACTGAATGGAGGCATCAATGATAGCAATAAAAACAAATTACAAAAAAACTACTGCATATACTCCAACCACGGCGGAGGCACTGGAACTGGGTGATCTTTAAAGGTCCCTTCCAACCCAAACCATTCTACTCCTCACCCTCCTGACCGATGAGCCGCCCCTACTCGGTGCTGAGCTGTGAGTCAGTACGGACACCGCTGTGTGCGGCTCTGCGATCGCTGCCCGAGCCCAGCCCGGCACGGCACGGCCCGGCTCGGCTCTGCGATCGCTGTCCCAGCCCAGCCCAGCCCGGCCCGGCACNTTCCAGCCCTCCGCGGGGAGCGGTCCCGAGGCTGCCTGCGACAAGGGTGGCTGGGGCGGCGGGGATCTCGGGGCGAAGCTGTCCCTGTGCTTCGAGCCCCCGCAGGCCCGGGCTGGCGGCGGCGAGAGCCGCGTTCCGCTGCGGCCGCTCACGGAGCAGAGCGCGCTGCAGGACGACGAGTGAGTGCGGGCCGAGGGCGCGGACAGGGAGCGGAGGGGAGGTCCGGCCTGGCCTGAGGGGACAGCGCGGCCCGCCAGCCCTGCCCTGCCCTGCGAGAGCGCTGGCCATGGGCCCTGCCTAGCCCAGCAGCGCTTGTGGGCTGCGGGAGCAGAGCCTTTCCCCGCCCCGGGGCTGCTGCTAGGAGCCGCCGCGCCTTGGCAAGGGGGCATGTTCGGCCTCCGCGGTGCGGGTTTGACGGGGAGCCCTCCAGCTTTGTCCCCCTGACTACTAGGGAAGCATGTGAGCATCTCAGAGTTTCTTGCCGCGCCGAGCTAGCGAGAAGTACTTGTTCGGAAGTGCAGTGACCGTGGTTAGTATTTGTTTAGGTTCTTGCAAAGTGCCCGCTGTCTCAGTGCTTGAAACTAAACATGGTAAGTGCAGAAAGCAGGCGAAGAATAAAATTGCAGCTGCAACTGAGATATTAGTTTGGGGTCTTTTCGCCTCAGGAGTAGAGCCTTTCTAAGCCATCCTGCTGTACAGTTTTTAACAGTAATTTACTAATATTTCTATTTCTTATTTTATAGTAAATTTAGTCAGCTTATCTTCATTCAAAATACTCCCAGTCTTACTTTAACTAAACTGTATGTCTTGTTCTAAGAGAGAAATAAAAAAAACCCTGTTAGCAAAATACTAGATCTGTGGTGTAAACAGTGAGGTAAGTTCAGTGAACCATGAATCATGTTGGGCAATGATGAGGCTCTGTCTGCCCTTTTGTGTCTGCCTCAGCCTTTCCTCTGACCTCCTGTGAGCCTTAGCTAGGCAACGATTCCAAACATCCACCCACAGCAAAGTGCCTGGAGGCAGGGCTTGGTTGGGGACTTGAGGAAACGGCTTGCTCTCAGGGCAGCTATGGTTAAAGATTGAGCTGCTTCAACAGCCTAGGTCTGCATGGGCAAGCTTCCAGGACAGCCAGAGAGGATGTACGCTCTAAAAACAGTAAAGACTGAAAAAGGACAAGAGTGGAGGGCTGAGCTCTGCAAGAGCATTTTTTTCTAGAAGAAAATTTATTCTTCCAAAATTTTATTCTGATCTGTGCATTTTCATTATTCTGTGATAAATTAAAAGGAAAAAAAGAAAATATTTGGCTCAGAATTTGCTAGTCAGCCTCTGCTAAACATTAGGAATGTAATTTATAGCTCAGCTCAAATTTCATTGAAGGAAAGGCTTATCCACCCCCAGAAAAGATTTTGAGTGTAGTTAACATAATTAGTATAGAAGCCATGTCTTCATTTATTGTTTTATTTCACTGCTGTGCATACATTGTTGTTTAAAAAGGGAAGTAAATTATGTTTATCAAAAAACATTTTCTCATAGCTTTAAAACACTAAAAATATTGTCAGTAGCTTGCAGATGAATATTTAGGGAGAAAAATGCAGTTACTGATAGAGGTATATGATCATTAGGAATAAGTTTATTGCTTATTCAGTTTCGGCTTGTTTTGAGGTCTGAGTTTTTGTTCCTTTATTCTTTTCTCCAGGATTTGGAATGCCTTGACTGATAATTATGGTAATGTGATGCCAGTTGACTGGAAATCTTCCCACACCAGAGCTTTGCACTTGCCAACACTGAATCTTTCAGAAAAAGGGGTAAGTTCTTGTCAGCAGAAGTACTCTCTTTGGATCTTTGGTGCTCAACAGGGAAGTAAAACTGCTTGCATTCTATAAAATAATGTTGTTATTAAGTGGCTGAACATTTTTCAGTACTTGCCATTATACATGAGAACTTTTTAAAAATCAAAGAACCATTGATGTATATTTGCATCTCCCTGAGTTGGAATAATTCAGGATTAGTTTTAGATGACTTCATTAGAGACAGAGCATGATAGAAGAAAATGTAAAATGAGATAATGTTTCACATAAAATCTTTCTGCTGTATGATTCACGTTGGACAGTAGTCTGGGTAAGGGAGGAAAAGAGGCAGGAGTACTCTTGATTTAGTAAATCCAGTGAGAACTTTCTAAAGTTCATCTAATTCCACAGTCAGATGGCTTCTTTAACAAAAAAGGTGACCCAGGAGATGCTGAAGTGCAAGAGTTTGTTTTGTTTTCCTTATTTAAGAGTTAGAATAGTTCTCTGGGGTGGGAACAGGGAATTAAGGGCTTCAGAGAGGTTTATAGAAAGGGTTGTCCTCTGATGATCTTAAAAATGGATTAAAACACTTCAGGTGGAAAAGCTAGGAGGAATTCCCGTCTCACAGGTTTTCTGAGGAAGCTAATGGCTTATCTTTTAAACATAGTGAAGTTTAGTTATGTTGTAAAAATATCTGAGTATATAACCTGAGAATCAGGTAATGCTTTGGCTTCTGCCATCCATTAGATAAGGTACAGATGCTTTTTATTGTGACAGGAGCAAAGATTGTTCTGCTGAAGAGGATACTTTAGGGTTCAGTAGAGGAAGTTGCAAATTTGGAATAATTTTCTTGATTTGAGTCTCATGGTTGTCCCTTGAATTTGACTTGTGTTTCTTCTAATTTTTATTGAATCCTTTTTCAGATTTTATAAGTGGTTTTAGAGTTATTAAATTCTTACATTTTAACTTAAAATACAGCCCTGCCATGCTGTGACCTTGTGTCAGGGAAAAACGGACTGGAAGACTAACAGATTCCCCGATAAGGAGCTAAGTGTAATATATAAGAAAACGTTTTGTGTAGTTTTTTTAAGTTACCTGCAGGAAGTTACAGAGTACATAAAAAAGTGTAAAGTGATGTTGCTGGGTTAGAAAAAATCTTAGGTATGCTACCAGTAGAGAGAAAACCAGTTCATGGTTTCTCAACATATCTCAAGTTTTTTCAGCTTTCACTCCACATGGCATGCCTTTTGATGTATAAAGGCTATGGGGAGCATTTGACATAACTTTTCTTCTGCTGCTTTGTGTTCAGCAGTGTTGCTGGATATGTGACAGCACATATGGACCAGCTAGTATCTTGTTTTATATTCTTTACAATGAAAACTAACAGCTAAGCAACACTTCCCTGAAGTGTTAGGAACTAATAATATGCTACCGAAATTGTGCGGAAAGCATTTCTCCTCCTGTTTTAGTAGATATAAGAAAGATATAGAAAGATATAAGGTGAATAAGGCTGATTTGCATGATCTTGGTTCCTTCACATGACAAGTCTGTGCACACTTTTATACATCTCTGACAGTGAAAGAAGTAGCTGGGTGGAAGTGTTGTGCACAGTGGTATGTGGAATGGGATTGTGCAATTCCTTGTTTGTTTTGTTTTCGCTAGATTGCTTTTAAATGGGTCATTCCCTGGTAGCAGGAGGACAGAAGGAGGCATGGAGTATGGCTGGGTGGAAAGCCTGGTGTTCCTTATAGTGCAGCTTACAGTTGATGCAGTTTTTGGTGGTTTATTAGTCTATATTATCAAAATGTATTCAAAGGTCTCTCAAAATGTTTCTGGAGATGTCAGGAGGGAAAGCAGATCTCCTTCTACCTGAACTGTTATCCTTGCTTACTATCCCATCATTGTTGTCATATCCTATGGGCATGAAAAAATATTTGAGGACAGCAGACATTTAAAAAATGTCAAATTGGAGTGTATCTTTGTAGTAGGTGAAGAGAGAGTCATAATGGAGCCTTGTCACTGCACAGTTACTGGAATTCAGATTGTGGCAAAAAAGTGGACATTTGACTTCATTCTGAGGGCTGAAGAAGTGCAAATTGTATGTTTTCCCCTACATATGAGCTATCTGGGGATATTGGTTGCAGGTTCAAAATGGATCTGAGAACTATTAAGGTTTCTGAAGAAACTGAGAAAATTGGAGGAATTACAAGAAAAATTGAAAACTGAGACTGTGAGACCAAGGACTTTGTACAGCCAGTCATGATGCTTGTAAATTAGCCCAAAGCTCAATTAAAGCAGTTGAGTTCAAATGGCAGATGTTGAGGGTTTCAGCTTTGAGGAGCTTTTCTAGGCTAGAATCTAGTAATAGAGGAAGTACAGAAACAATTTTGTAAATAAACCAGGATATATCACTGTGTGAGAGTAAAATATGCCTGACTTATTAAGGAGAGGACTTATGTCTCTTAGTGTATGTATATCTTTGGTTTGAAATTATGAATATCGTTTGATGGTGTATACAATAGGAACAGTGTTACTTCTCTTTCTTTCTGAAAAGACCCTGAGATACTCACCAATACCTTTTTTTAATAATCTGGGGTGATACCAGTGTTCTGATACCGCCATTCCATATCAACTCTTCTTAGCTTTTTTCCACATCTTTTATTATGTGACAAAGTAGAACCATAAAATCACTTAAAGTAAGAGGTTTGTGAAACATTTGATGTTATAGACAAGTTTTTCACCCCACATGGACATTTGTCAATCTTCAGTTAAGATTTAAGTATTTCATTCACAACATGCAGATATCTGCAGGTCAGTGTGTATATGGTCTTTCTATATGGACCTTATTTAACGACATTAAAGACTGACAGCTGATTTTTAACTTCGTCCACTTGCAGTTTTGATTTCACTTTTGAGGCTATTTGGCATAAAGAACTATTGATTCATTATTATGGGGCAAGATTCAGTTTCACTCTTAAAATTCAATGTTAGTTCCCCTTTTGTTTTTTGTACATGTTGCATGCACTTTATGCCCCCACATTAGGGGTGTGTATATATATTTATATAGATACAACTTTTCATACTCTTTAGGTAAATGACAACTTGAACCTTGACTTGTCAGATGATGAAGAGCTGAGAGAACAGTTGGATATGCATTCTATCATTGTTTCCTGCATCAATGAAGAGCCACTCTTCACAGCAGAGCAGGTAAAGTGTTCGGCAGCTACAGTGTTATTGGTATAGAATGTTTTGCTCATCTGTTATTATTCTTTGTTGTTGTTCTTGCTCTTCACTGTAGCTAAGCTTCCTTTCTTGTTCAGTATTTTAATAATGTGGGAGATATCATTACATCATGCAGATTTAAAAAGTGTTTCAGTACTTCAGGTGAGGTTGATAGTGCAGGGTCATTTAAATGTTTGTATATTTCTTACCATGAGTTAGACAGAAATGCTAATGCTGTTAGGATTAGGCAGCTGATGCTACTCAGTGAAATATCTGTGTTAAAAAGAAAAAAATATTTTCAGAATCTTAGCTGTATGGTAGAGTTTGTAGTTTTCTAGCATGACTGTGTGGCATGTCATAGTTTTACAGGGCTTTGTTAGCAGGAAATCTTTGAAGTTTTTGCCTAATGTGAGGGCAGATCAGTTTTTCTGCTACTAAACTTTCAAAGTGCTTGGTATCGAGAGTCTTCAAATCCATGGATTTACTTCAATTATTTTGAAAATTGCTCTTCTGAGTAAGGTTAATGAGAGTAAGGTCTATTAAGATCCTGCTTTAGTAAGCAAACAAATAATCTATTTTGTTGTTGCTTAAATGGTTAAGCAATGGTTAAGCTGTGAACTCTGATGAACACAGTTATTAACAGTAGGAAACAGGACTGCTCTTTTTTTACCATGAGTTGGATCTCAGCACTTACTACAACCTTTAAACCTCTAAAAGTTGCTATGTTATTTATTCAGATGTCTAGTTAATAATTTAGCCTGTAGAAATGTAATCATTTATGTGATGTAAAGTAAGCTATCTGTGCACAGAATTTCTATTGTCATATTTTCTGTCCAGCTCAGGTCTTATGCCCAGAGGTGCAAATCAGCTTCAGGTTATGGTGGATCAGTTCAAAAACTTCTCACAAGCACAGTTGATTTTTAGGCTGTTCGGGGGGGCTTTTTGGTTTTTCAGAGGGTTTTTTGTGAGTTTTTCTTTGTTAGTTTTGTCTTTTTTCATTTTGTGGGTTTTTTTTGTTGGAGGAGGGAGGGATGTTTCTTTACATAGAGTAATGTGGTGAAATAGAGAGTAGGGGAGGTAATTGATTTTTATTGTTGCGTCTTCCTTCAACTGAATACTCAGTAATGATACTCCAGCTTACTCTTAAATTTAGTTCTCTTAAGCAAAATCATGGGTACCTTCATATAGAAATAACCTCGTGGTTTCAGCACACTGCTTGTTATGCCTTCACCCATTTGCTGTTACAAGGTGTGATTATGCTCAGAGAGCAAGGATGCAGAGGAATGTCAGTATGATTTTATTGATCCTCTTCCATCCAGTCTTGGTGGTAGTTTCATCCAGCTTTGTTTCAAATTGCAAGCTCTTCAGATAGAAGGGTTTTCCGAAGGGTTTTCATTTCTCGAAGGTAATTGAAGAAATAGAGGAAATGATGCAGGAATCGCCTGATCCAGAAGATGATGAAACACCCACCCAATCAGATCGGCTCTCTATACTTTCCCAGGAAATTCAGACCCTTAAAAGATCCAGTACAAACAACAGCTATGAAGAGAGTAAGTAGTATTTATTTAGTATTTCTGATCTTATGCTTATTGAAAATAGTTTAAAGGGTAAGTTTGCCGTGTGTCTGATTCTTAGTAAGTCCTTCTTACGAAATATCTGCATTCAAATATTTTCAAAATATCCTGAGATAATAGCCAAGATTTAGTCCGTAGAGGACTTACCTTTGTCAGCTTTCTTACAATTAAGAACAAATATAAGACTTCATAGAATTTCAATTTAAAGTAAGTATTCTGAAAGAATACAGTGGAATGAGATTCCTTCATGGGTGAAGTGATAAACTGGTCATTTTTTATTTTCTTCATTATTATGTGTGAAGTGAGACATTCTTGATGCCAGTACACTGTCTGAGCTAAAGCTCTTGAAAGCTATTCAGTAAATAAAGCTGTAACATACGTTTGGAACAGTTTCAGTCATTGCAACATATCTTGATAGACAGTAACGCAAAAATAAGGCAACCATTCTTTTTTGCCCCATAAGGACCATGCATATTTTTCGGTCCTCCTTTTCTATTCCTCTTCAGAAAGCTTAAAAGTTAAAAATATCCTTTCTATCTTCTACTCAGATGAAATCATCTGTGCTTCCCTATACAAAAGCAAAGGAGAAATTAGATGAATACTTTAATTGTAGTAGATTGAATTGTATGTAAAAAAACCTGTGACTAATCTATTTCATGATGGAAAATTTTGTTTAATCTGTCCATTTGTCAATATGAATTCTAGGAGGTAGTAGGAACACAAAGAATGATCTTTCTACTTTGGTCTTTCTTAAAAAGTTTGATGCTTTCTTTCCTGTAGTCTGGGTCAGCGATACAAACTCTGTAGAAGATTCAGAAACCTGACCAACCTCTTGCAACCTGACTTAGAGTTTCTGCTACATTTCAGATATATGGAAGTGATTCCAACCATGAAAATGGTCTCTTTAACTGTCTCAACACATAAATTTCAGGAATGTGAAAGCAAAATGTACTGTGTTCAGCAGGGCTTCCTGCCGTTCTGACAGTTCCATATGTCTTAAGGTTTGGAGCTAATCAAGCTTGCTCAGTATTTCATATCATGTCTGTTTTGCTTTGCCTCAGGAGTCCATCTTGTCTGTTGTATTTTTATAGTTTAAAGGTCAATCTTGACCAAATAATGCCTTGAGTTACTTTGGCAGATAATTTAACTTTACTTCACCAGTTTCTCAGACTCTGCTTTCAAGATTTCAGGTCACTGTTTTATTAAAAGCTCTTGCTCTACCTGTTTTTAGTGTGTGAAGGTTCTCCAGAATTGGTCTGCATGTCTGAAATTTTTACAGGTTTTTCCTAGAAATTGTCTGTTTTTTGTAGGATAGATCAGAGATTTTCATTCGTTTAGGATTCAGAGCAGGAAAACACTTGTATTTACTTTTTTCTTAGCTAAGAAAAGACATACATAAAGGCAGTGCAAAAAGAAAGTTCTGGTTGCACAAATGAGTTCTTCAGCCTAGTAAGTTGCAGTCCATGTAGTCTGCTGCATTTGAATTCCTCTTTCTCCACTCAGCTGCATTAGCTGAGTATTTCCTATGTAGCCTTTTCAAGACTGATAATGACAGCTGATCTGCCATAATTTGGTACTGCAGTTTGGTAACCTACACCTACGTTTTTAGAACCATTGATTTTTAGGCTGTGAAGCTGGTTCTTAAGTGTTCAGACTCAAAGGTGCTCTCTTTCAATATTGCTACAGTGTTTGAAAAGAGTTTAAGGCCTAAGCTGCCTTGAAAAACTGTGATTGCTTGACAGAGAATTATCTTAACAGGTTTCATTGCCTTCTCTTCAGTTAAGTAAGTGAGAAGGAGCTTTCTCCAATCAATTTGCCCTGCTGTAATTTAAGAGAAAAAAAATTTATATTTCACTTCCTACCTTTGATGCTTCTAAGAGCTACATTATTTTGTAATTTGTGACCTTGTTTATATTTTTCAACACTTGTGTGTAAGTGCTTTCCCTTACAAGAATTCTTGTAGAGAAGATATTTACTAGACTAATCAATGAAACTGAATAATTGCGACCATCTAAGCAGTGTCTTTAAACAGATTGCACCTGTCAGTGTAATCAGGGCTAGCTGTTTCTCAGGTGACAAATAAGATTATGTTCTTTGGCACAGCAACTGCTGAGACTTGCTAGCTTCCTAGGTGTGTCCGACCTAAACTGGAACAGAAAGCAGTCCTAAAAGATCTGCTTACTTTTAACCAAAGCAGACCTTAAAGCATTTTCTTCATCATGATTGCACTATCTGTAACACATCACCCAGTAGTTCAGAAAGCATGAAGGCCTCTTCCTTCAGACAGTGAGTGCAGAGGAAAGTAATAGTTTATAATTGTATCAGAAGTTCAGCACTTCCTTCAGCTTCCAGCATAAACTTCAAGCACATTCTTCATATTTTCAGATTATCTCAGATTTCTCAGAAGTAACAAAATTTAACCATCTTTTTGTTGCTAATCCTATCACCTCTGTGATGTGTTATTCCTTTAGGAATATTGTTTTGTTCTATGTGGTTTTAGAAATTAATTATTTGTTTTGAGAAATTTCAGGGTATATTTTTCTTGTAACTCCCACAAGTTTTCTCATGCTTAAAATCTTGACATATTACTTTGTATATGAACTATTTTTAGGAGTGAAAAGATTGTCTGTTGCTGAATTAAATGAACTGCTAGAAGAAATTGAGACTGCTATTAAGGATTATTCTGAGGAACTGGTACAGCAGCTGGCTCTACGAGATGAGCTGGAGTTTGAGAAGGAAGTGAAAAACAGCTTCATTTCTGTCCTCATTGAAGTACAAAACAAACAGCGAGAACACAAAGAAACAGCAAAGAAGAAAAAGAAGCTGAAAAATGGTAGCCCTCAGAATGGCAAACCAGAAAGAGGTCATATGCCTGGAACAGTAAGAAAATTTTCATCAATCTTTATCCATTTAAAATTTTTTTTGTTTTTTTTCTGCTGAGGGAAGTAGTAGTCCTAGGTTATATTAAGATACCTGGTACTCTTGCTTCCATGCCTTCATTCACAAACAAGGCTTAAGCTCTTCCTATTGAGAATTTTTTTTCACACAGTCATATATTTTACTCCTCTCATATTCACAAAAGATTTTTTAAAATTTTTTGCAAATCAGCCTGGAGCTAGCACACCTTTCTGTAAAAAAATACTATCTTTGGATGTACTGCTCTGTGTTCTGTTCTCAGTAGGCAAATTCATTTATGTGTTTGGTTTCACTGTGTGAATTTTAGTAAGCGTTAGTCTTGCATGAAAATTCAGTACTATTGTTGCTGTAGTTGCACAGATATTTATTGGTCATGCTAGTTTCTAGATAGGAAAAAACTGAATGTCTTACTCTGGATCTCCTAACCTGTGGCAGACTTAATTCATTCAGCAAGAGACAGGAAGGAGGCCAAAGTGTAGTGCATGTGTACAGGGAGGAGATAATTTGTTTTGTTCTTTACAGAACACAGCAACAAAAGGAAAAACGTCTTTTAAGTAGAGTTGGATAAGAGGAGTCAAAGAACAAAAGAAATTAGATTATTAGCTTGTCAATTCTATTTTTCTTTCTTCTATATCTAGTATAATTTAAAATTACTTAAGTGAGATACTAGTTTTTGAATTTCTTAGTGCCTCTTATTAGATGCAGAAAATGTGGTTTTGTAGATCTTGGCTAAGTCCCAGAAAGAATGCTTCAGTTCAACATCAGAAGGTTTTGGGGTTTGCTTTTCAAATGTAAGGAATAAACATTTATAATAAAATATTAACACTTCAGAATTTACTTCTAAACTTACAAGAATAAGATAGCTGTGATATAACCCAAACAGAGTTCTGATCTCATCTGTTGAATGAAAAATGTTTGTATGTGTAGCTAAATTTTAGTGGAATGTAAGAAAGGTGTCTAGAAAACCATACAAAATTGTCATCCCTTTACAAAGCACAGTGAATAGTTCCTTTTTCCTTCCCAGTCATAGAAAACCAAGAAGGGATATTCTACCTAGAAAGAAAAATAATTTCTTTGTTTTGAAACTTGAGTCAAGTGATTCATAAACTGTTGTGGCTAGTTTAAAGATTAGACACTTGAATGATGCTTTCAGGTATAACTTACCTGGTCCCAGGATAAGACATTTTCGTCTTTGGTTGCTTCAAGATACAGATGTGTCAGGTTGCTTTCTAAGAGGGATTGAACAGACTAGCTCACAGGTGAGACTGTAGCTGCATGAGTGTAATTCCTTTGAAAACAGTTTGTCATCAAGGACAGATCTGACAGCCCTCTCTCAGAAAGAAGTGCAAGGTTCAAGGTTCCTTTCTTCAACAATCTTTTTTTTCCTTTTTTTTTTGAAAGTGCTGAGAAAGTGCATACAAACAGTATGTTCTAGTAGTTTTGTGAAGACTGAGTTTCTGTTAATAAATAATGGTTTAATTGGTTATTTTGTTAATTATAATGAAGTCTCATTTAAAAAAAAAGATTGGAAGTAGAGTTAAATTGTCATACTCTTTAGAAAATGAGTTCTCCTCTAGATACTATACTGTATATGAAAAAAAATCAGGTATATTAATTCTTTTGTCCTTGATACCATCTTTGGTTAAATCAGTTTCTTAGACTTCTAAACTTTTATCTCTTTCACAAAGGAACTGGGAAGCAGTTAAAAATAATCAGGGCTTGAAGATGCCAGTTCCTTCAAGTAGGATCTCTTAAAAGAGTTAAGATTGCTTTGGCAAAGCATCTTATGTCTTTACTGACCTCATGTGCTTTAGAAGGTAAAAGAATGTATTCCAGCACATTTTATTTCCCTCACACAAATAAATGCATTCAGATAAATATGCTGAGGTGTGCTCATCATACTGTGTCAGCAGCTTAGCTGTTTCTTCTTTTTATGTTCCTGTCACTTGTTGATTTTATATCACATGCTAAACATCCAAACTGTTCTGACGATTTTTTTTTCTACTTCTCCAGCAAGGGAGACAAAAGGGACAAAATTCAAGGAAAAATTTGTAGTTGGATTATATACTACTTTTTCTTTACTTTGATTCCATAATTCTGTGCAATACAGCTTGAAATCAATATGGCTGTATTATTATCTAGTATATTTTATGATATTAACAGAAAATAGGGAATACTCACTGTTACTTCAGTTGTGGGAAAGGAAGCATGAAAGCATAAAAAGTTTTAAAGAGGTGGAGCTGAAAATTACTACCTCTGAACAGTGTTTCTAGTACGTGCTTAAAATCTGAAAAATTGGTGTGAATAGTCTGTCTAAACATACATTGTTAGAGGGGATTTTACTGTGAGCTGAACTTTGAAAAATGCTATTGTTTTACATTTCTAAATCAAACAGCTGTAAAAGACAAGTCTTAGTTTTCGGGTCTCCAGTGTGAAGATTTTGTTTGAATAAATTTTGGTGTAGAAATACTACTTAACTGCCATTATATGGTTTCCTTTT